>BLSH010115771.1:110256-123457 GCA_018402905.1 Glandirana rugosa
GAGGAACTTGTCAGTCAGGATTTAGTTGGACAGGTCCTGTATTAAACCGAGGGCTTTGTTTTGTTCCTTTATTTATTATTTTTGAAAGGAAATTAGTCAGGGGGATAGGTTACAGAAACCCTTGAGAGTTGTAGGTGAAGTTAGTGCAGGGAGAGCCCGGGATGTTGGGGGTAGGTTTTGTTGGGATAGAAGGGAGGTCCGACGAGTCTACGGTAACGGTTTAAGGGTGGGTTGATAGCAGGTTCTCGAGTGGTGATCACAACTCGCTTGGGCCTGACATTGCAAGAACCCGAACGATTTTTGAAATGTCCGGGTCCGGGTCCGTGCCACGGACACCCAAAAGTTCGGTACGGACCCGAACGTTACAGTCCGGGTTCGCTCAACACTAGTGGTGAGCTCTTGGACGATAGTTGGGTGGGAATTTGGCAATGGCATCTGAGCAGCCTGGAGGGAAGATAGGGTTGTTTTGGATGGGGGTTGTAGGGCCCGAGAGGGACGTGATTGAAGTGGATGTTGAGAGTTCCCAAAGACATTGGATAGGGGGACTGATTAAAGGAAAGTTTTTATTATTTATTTCCTTGTTTTGTTTCGGGAGCCAAATTATGTCCTGGACAGGTTGATTTAGGACTGACTGTTCAAGGAGCACCCAGTCCTTCGCCTTGTCCTGTATATGCCAATCTATTACTCTCGCCAACAGTATGGCTTTTTGGTATCTTTGAAAATCTGGTAGACCAATGCCACCTTTGTGCTTGGGGGCAGAGAGTCTGGCCAGGCCTATTCGGGGCGAGTGGCTCTTCCATATGAACAAGCTAATTTGGGACCTGATGGAAGAGTAGAAAGATTTGGGAAGGGCGATGGGTATTGCCTGTGCAATGTACAGAAATCTGGGGAGAGATGTAATTTTGATGGTGGCTGCCCGCCCAAACCAAGAGAGTTTCAGCTTCTCCCAAGTGTTGAGATCCCTTGCTAATTCCTGTAAGAAGGGGAGGAAGTTCAGTGTATATAGTGCTGTTGTCGTGGTAGGGAGTTGAATGCCCAGGAATGGGATCGTGTCTGACTTCCAGGTAAAGGGGAAGGAGTGTTCTCGGTTAAGGAGATGTTAAGAGTGTAAGATTTGTTAATGTTAATTTTGAAGTTGCATATTGATCCAAATCGGAGGAATTCTTTAAGAGGGTTGGGGATGGTGATATCTGGTTTTGTAAGAAAGAGAAGGATATCATCAGCAAAGGCAGCTATCTTATAGGTGCGGTCTCCAATTGTGACTCGCGTGATATCCGGGTGTGTTTGAAGGCGAGTGAGAAAAGGTTCCATAGTGAGTATTAAGACTAAAGGGGAGAGTGGGCATGCCTGTCTGGTTCCGTTCCAGATGGGGAAGGCGTCCGATAGGTGGCCATTCATCTTAACCCTGGCTTGTGGATTCGAATAGAGATTCAAGATACTGTTCTGCATAAAATGTCCTAAGCCCATTGAGGAGAGGACCGCTGTCATGTAGTCCCAGGCCACTCTATCGAACGCCTTCTCTGCATCTGTGGATAAGAAAAATCCTTCTGTTGATGTCTTGGCCAGTCAGTGTTGGATGGTTAGCGCCTTGATGGTGTTGTTGCGGGCTTCCCTGTCAGGGACAAAACCCGCTTGGTTTTGAGATATCAAGTTGGTGATGTGGGGTAGGAGTCTATTGGCCAATATCTTTGCTTAGATCTTGATGTCTACATTTAGTAGAGATATGGGTCTGTAGTTTTCAACTGATGTGGGGTCTTTCCCTTTTTTGTGTATGACCAAAATATGAGCCTCTAACAGGTCTTTAGGTGGTTCTTTTAACTTGCTTAAGGAATTAAAGGCGTTTAAGAAGTGTGGGGCCAATTCCGTTGAGAATGTCTGATAGTATAGACTAGTGAGACCATCAGGGCCCGGGCTTTTCTCGGGTTTCAGGCTTTTTAAGGCTAGTCGGAGTTCCTCCAAATTTAGAGGGGTGTTGATGGAGGCTGCTTGTTCTGAGGTAAGCTGAGGGAGTTTGTGCTCTGAGAGGTAATCCTCAATAGCTTTTGTCCTGGATTGTGGGTTCTGGTGTCATTCGGGATGCAAAAGTTATACAGTTTGGAGTAATACTTAACTAATTGTTGTGCAATTTCTTCAGTCTTATTGATTTTTGTCCCTGAGCGATTTGTGATAGAGTGTATCGTCATTTGAGCCCTTTTACCTCGGAGCAGCCTAGCCAAAAGTCTGCTGCTTTTGTTGGCTTGGTCATAGAAGAGTTTTGAGGTTAATGTAAATTTCCTTTTGATCTGCCTGTCTAATACCTCTAGCAAAGCTCGCCTCGCCACAACCAGGGCTGCGTAATCTGTTTTCGGCTCTGCTCTGTTTATGAGAGGCCTCTAGTATGCGGATCTGTGTGGTTAGTGCCACAATTGTAGCCTGTCTTTCCCTTTTCATTTGCGTTGTTAAAGAGATGCATTTGCCTCTTATGACGCATTTGTGGGTTAGCCACTGGTTCATGGCCGATGTCTCTGGGGAGGAATTAAGTGTAAAATAGTCCTGCAGTGACAACTTTCCGTTCTCCTTACTAGCCAAATCACATAATATTTGTGGGTCTAGTCTCCAGCTCCTGTTTCTCTGTTCAAAGTTGGGGAAGTGGAGGGTCATGGTGATGGGGTGATGATCTGATATATACATAGGCTCTAGGGAGGCTTATTGAAGGTATGTCAGGTCCGTTTGGGTGAGGAGGAAGTAGTCAATACGTGAGTATTTGTTGTGGGAGGGGGAATAATAAGTGTAGTCCTTGGTATCGGGGTTTAGGGTTCCCCAGGTGTCGTGGTGGGATAATAAGTGCATTTGGTTTTTAATTTGGCTTAGGGCACGGTATGGTAGAGAGGAAGATCCAGTTGAGGAGTCAAGGTTGGGACAGAGGGGAACATTAAGGTCGCCTCCTAGGATAGTCATTCCTTCATGAAACGGAATAAATCTTTCTGTCACTTTCCTGACAAAAGGGACTTGGTGTTTGTTTGGGGCATAGATATTGACAAAAGTCACTGGCTTATTATAGATGTGGCCTTTGACAAATATATTTCGGCCTTCCGGGTCAGCTAGATGAGCGTTGAGCTGGAATGGGAGGTTTTTGGCAATGATGGTTACTCCTGTCGTTTTTTTAATTGGGGATGGGGTGTGAAAGGTGTGCGGATACCTTTCATTTTGAAATTTGGGAATGTTTAGTACTTTAAAGTGAGTCTCCTGTATGAAGACTACTTGGGCCTTAAGTTTAGATGCTTCCCTGAGGGCAGCAGATCTTTTTTGGTGTTCAGGCCCCTGACATTTAGGGACATTATCTTCAGCGTGCATTGGTCTTGCATCTTGTTGTGAGGGGGTTGTGGGGGAGGGTTCGTGGGTTGGAAGGGAACGTGTGGGGAGAGTGGATGGGGCAAGGGAGGGTCAAGGGGGTAGGAGAGTTACAAGGGTTGGGACGGGTGTGAGGGGTGTAAGGATCACGTGGGCAACGGAGTTAACGGCACTCCGGACCACAGTGTGGGATCCCTAAAGGGTACCAGCCAGGTGATGACCTAGCTGATGTGGGGGGTTTGTGGAATGGATAGGTGGGCGGAAGTAGGAGATAATTGGCCAGCGAGGAGAACACCGGATGAAGCCACGGCCTCAATTTCCTGGCGCCGTGGAGTTAGGTTCGGAGTGGCAGAAATACTGAGCCCAGACTGTTGAGGAGGGTGAAGGGAGGCCCCCTAGGTATATGGCTGAGCTCACCGAGCCTTTAGGAGGAAGGATGCTGAAGGATTCAGTCTAGAGCTCTGGAGCTCTCCAGAGGTACGTCCGCCGTCTTCTGAGTCCAGGCCACGCCCCCTTTTTTGTTTTAATCCCTGTAATGTGCATATTTCCCCCTTTTCCATAATATCTTTCAATTGTGCATTCTCATCTTTTATCCACTTCCCAAATTATAACCCCTTACCAGGTGGAAAAAAATTTGTATCTCATAGTGGTAGCAACGGTGAGTTGTATTTCCATTTTTTTTGTGTATGGATTGCATCCCAAATTTTTAATACCCTGTGTGTCATATCAAGTGTGCCTATATCTAATTTCCTGTACTGTGGTGGAATCCAAATAATCTTTCCAAGTGAACCATTACTCGTCATGTGCTCAATATTTAACCATCTTTTTTTCTCTTTATTATTTTTGACCCATTCGGGTATTCGTGACAATAGGATTGCGTTGTACATAGCATGGGGGGAGGAGCTTAGACGTAACCCGAACCGCCGGCTGATGCGTCGGGAGGAAGCCCGTCTGGCGGCGCGAAGGAGAGGAAGCCGCGAGGCGAAGAGGGAGCCGCCCGCCCGCTATGGGGAACAACTAGGGCAGAGTGCCGTGAACCTCACTCCCGACCCGTACACAGCCCGCCCGAGGAAGAAAACCACGAGGGTGCTCCCAGATCCCGGAACCCGAACAGAGACGGGGCACTCGAGAGAGAGTCCGTAAAGGAGCACAAGAGGACGGTGAAGCTGAGCGGGCAGGATAAGTACCCCTATCTCATTATTTCTACTGTGTGGCAGATGGCCTGATACATTGCCTGGGTTACTGTTCATGGTGGTTTCTAGCGGGTCTGTATTACGGCGCTTTCAATGTGCAATTTTATCAATGTGCAATCATTGTGCTATATCACAGAGTAGGTGGCGGAGGGGGGAAGGGACAGGATAATCCCTCAGGCCCCTACCTCATAATAGCAAATATCCATACCCAAAGAAGGCAGACTCACAAAGGGAGTAACTGGAACAGGATCACGGAGGAGGACATAAAGGAAACCTCCAGACCGTACGTGTGACTTACCCCTACGCTTTCTGGGATCTACCTGTATGGGTAGCTAAGTCACTGACACTAGATACATCTACAAGTTGTGGAGTAGCCTAGCTCCTATGAAGACAGGGTAAGGATAATAAATATATAAACCCCCCTCCGGCGGTGGAGAAGTAAAGGGAGCCTACGGACCCCAGAGAGTTAAGAAGGCTGAAGGGACACTGGACAGGAGAGGGGAAATAGACCTAACATATTGTTCACCGGGGGCATCATCGTGCCTATATCACTGTGCTATTACTGCACAATATTACCGGGGAGGACTGGGAATAGCTGCGTGGGTCAGCTTGGAGGAGGCGGCGAGGACGTGACAGTGGGTACCCAGGCCCCTACCCCATACTGATGTACGGAGGGATATCCCAAGGGGACCCACGGGTAACCCTCTGCCCTCACTGGTGAGTTACCCCCACGCCCTTCACTATACACCGACAGGAACAGTTAACTCTAAGGAAGTGGAGCATCCTAGAGCCCCCGAAGATGGGGAAAGGAAAACAAATATACAACCCACCCCCGCCGAAGACCGAAGATAGACCCCGCACAAAGAGCAAAAGATGAGGGGGAGACCGGCAAGAGGAGCAGGGGTAAATCCCCCCAGGACCAGTGCAAGCCCAAGTACCATTAGGAAGTATATGGTGCAGGAAAATAAACTGGAAAGCCCTGAAAAACAATACGGAACAAAAAGTAAACAAAAAGAATCAATTAATAAAGGAGCCCAAAAAAGACAGTCGACAGGAACAGAAAATGCAGGGGGCGTCGAAACACTAGGTAAGGGGAGGGACTCGGAGGAAGAATTGCTCCCAAGTACATCGATAGCAATGAAAATGGAGATCGCAGAAATGTTTCAGAAACTGGAGACCTCACTGAAAGGAGAACTAGGGGGCTTACGCTCAGACCTGGGACAGATCCTCAGAAGGGTCGAGGAAACAGAGGAGAGAATGGAAAAACAAGGGGAAGAAATAAGGATATTAAAAGAGCAGGTACACTCTCTTCGAATTGAACAACGTGATATTAGGTATAAAATAGAAGATCAGGAGAACCGAGACAGGAGGAGGAATCTGAGGATCCGAGACATCCCAGAGAGGGCAATAGAGGGTACAACATCAAGAAGAGGATCTGCAGGAAGTCATGGATAAAATCTTCGGGCCAGTCCTAGGAAAGGCTGAAGGAGAAAAGATAGAGATAGAAAGAGTCCACAGAATTAGGAAACCCCCAACATTGGGGAAGGACATACCCCAAGATGTGATAGTACGGTTTCACAAATACAAAGATAAAGAGCTGATATGGCAAAGAATAAGAAACAACCCAGCAAAGTTTGGTGAAGTAGAAGTAAAAGTGTTTGCGGACCTTGCCAAAGACGAGAAGCAGAAGAAGACAACTGAAGCCTCTAACAGAACAGATGAAAAGACAGGACATTAACTACTCATGGGGGTTCCCAGCTTGTTTGATAGGAAAGAAAGAGGGGAGATCAGCTAGATTAAGATACCCAGAAGAAACGGAGGACTTCTGCAGGAAACTGGACATACAGATACCAGAGTTGGAGGGATGGTGGGGAGGGGGACATCAAAAGACAAGGACTGAAGGAGAGCAACAGTGGCAGAGAGTAGGAAAACAGAAATCGCAGAAGAAAAAAACCATAGAGGGAGAGGGTGCGGGAAACAGGAGAGTTAACGGGAGAGGGAAGGGGCGAGGAATCAAGAACAAAAGATGAACAGGGAGATACGGGAAGCTCGACCCCAGGGGGTAGAAGGGGAACGAAACTTCTGGATTACAGAGGATTCGTCCGCCAAGAAGGGGCTAGTATGAGCCCTAGAACCCCGAGGGGGGGGAGGGAGAGGGGGTAAGGTTGGGAGGGGCGGGAGGGTAGGTTCCGACAAGAGAGGGGATAACGGAAAAGAAAGAAAAAAAACAAAATGACAGAAATGAGATTTTCAACATATAATACGCGGGGAATGAATACGCCATCAAAAAGACACAAAATACTACAAGAGATGAAAAGATATGGGATAGGAATCGTATTCCTTCAAGAGACACATATATCTCAGAATACGAAAACCAGGATTTTCTCACGGGATTTCCCAGTATGGTACCAGGGGGACTCACCGACAAGTAGGGCTAAGGGGGTGGCTACCGGTATTGCAAGGGGGGTCCAATTTACCCTGGAGGCGAGAGAGGTCGACCAGGAAGGAAGATATCTCTTCCTTAGGGGGAAGTTGGGCAACGAAGAAATCACATTAGCCAACGTATATAGCCCGAATAAGAATCAGGCGGAATTCCTGATAGGGGCCCTGGGAAGACTAATGGAATTTAAAAAAGGGAAAGTAATACTGGCTGGCGATTTCAACTTACCACTGGACCCAGGTTGGGATAGTACGTCAAATGCACGGGGGATTCGGAACGTGCAGTTGAAAAGATTGAAGGAAAAACTGTTTAAATGCCAACTAATTGATGTGTGGAGAGCATGTCACCCAAAAGGGAAAGATTACACGTTTCTTTCCCCCATGCATGGGACATACTCAAGAATAGATTACATAATGGTAGAACACAGGACACTGGAGCAAGTAGTTAAACCAACAATAGAAACAGTTACACTGTCGGACCATGCCCCGGTCAACATGACGATGAGAATTGGAAGGGATAAAAGGAAGCATTGGAGCGAGTGGAGGCTAAATGATGAATTACTGAGGGGGAAAGCCAAAGAAGAAAAGCTGGTAGAGGAGATAAGCAAATTTTTTGAACTTAATAACACAGGAGAGGTGTCGATGCCAACCGTCTGGGAGGCACACAAGGCATATATCTGGGGGATTCTGATCAAAATGGGTGCGAAGGAAAAACAAGATAGGAATGTAAAGATTACAGGAATAATAAAGCAAATATATGAACTAGAACAAAAACATAAAAAAGATCATGCCCAAAAGACACTACAAACACTGGTTATAAAAAGAGAAGAGCTTAGGGAAATGTTGGAACAAGAAACAAGAAAAACATTTAATATAATAAAAAAGGAAAGATATATGGGAGGCAACAAAATCGGAAAGAACCTAGCGAGAGTCCTACAAAAAAAGAAAGCCTTAAATTACATCGAAAAAATGCAGAATAAACAGGGAAAATAGTATACAAGACCAAAGAGATAGCAGAGGCATTCCAAACATATTATAAAACGTTGTATACAATTAAAGAAAAGGAGAACAAAAAAGAGGAAAAACAAAGGGGAGTTAAAAGGGAAGAATTTTTGAAAGAAGCAAATCTACCTAAAACACCAGTAGAACAGGCGTGCGGGCTAGACGAACCAATAACCACAGAGGAGATAGATGTGGCATTAAAAAACTCGGCACCAGGGAAGAGTCCGGGCCCCGACGGGTTCCCCGTGTATTATTATAGAAAATTTAAAGAGATTCTTATACCCAAATTGAGAGAATACTTAAATGGGGGTGACACCTGGGAAGTAAGGGAGGAGGCAGTGGAGGCAACAATAGCATTAATCCCTAAGGAGGGGAAAGATAAAACAATATGCTCAAGCTATAGGCCGATCTCATTGTTAAATTCAGATATCAAACTGTTCTCAAAAATACTGGCTACTAGAATAAAGAGAGTGATAAACAGAATAATCAACGGGGATCAGGTTGGGTTTGTACCAGGGAGAGAAGGGAAGGACAATAGGACCAGGACCCTCCTTCTGATACAAAAAAGAAAAAAGCAAGGGACTCCCGGTCTACTCCTGTCAATAGATGCCGAAAAGGCCTTTGACAGGGTAGACTGGGGGTTCCTGTTCAAGACCCTAGAAAATGTAGGAGTAGGGAAGAGAATGATCCAATGGATCAAAGCATTATACAAGAAACCCAAGGCCAGGATAAAAGTGAATGGGGAATTATCCTCAACATTCAACCTGGAGAACGGTACACGCCAGGGGTGCCCACTGTCCCCGTTGTTGTTTATTCTTTATTTAGAGCCACTATTGTCGGTAATAAGGAATAACCAGGAGATAAGAGGGTTTCGGTCAGTAGAAGAGGAACATAAGGTAGCAGCATACGCTGACGATATGTTATTATATATAGATTCCCCTAAAACAACATTACCGAAAGTAATGGAGGTTATAAAAAGATACGGAGAGATATCAAATTTTAAAATAAATAAAGATAAATCTGAGATCCTGGGCATTAACATAGGAACACAAGAAAGAGAGCAGAACTCCAAAAGGGATTCCCATTTAAATGGGTGGCAAAGGGATTAAAATACCTGGGGATCATCTTAGCAATGGACAGAGAGAGAATATATCAATGGAACTACATTCCCTTAATAAATGAAATTAAAGACGAACTTAATAAATTAACCCACAGACCACTGTCCTGGTTCGGGCGGATTAATACAATTAAAATGGTAATACAACCAAAAATTCTATACAAATTCCAAATGTTACCAATTGAAATACCGTAGACAAATTTGTATGGAGAAACAAAAAGCCAAGGGTAAAATTCTCGACCCTAAGTAGAAGGAAAGAAAGGGGGGGATTATCACTACCAGACATTAAAAAATATTACACGGCAAATATAATATCACGGGTGATAGAGTGGATAAACCCTACAGACAAGAAATGGGGAAAAATGGAAAACAGGTGGAGTAGGAGTCACTTAGGGAAAGGTGTGTGGATTCCAAAAGGATTCAGGGAACTGGCAGAAGACACAAGCAACTTGACACACACAGTATTTAAAGAGTGGGACAAACTATTAGCACTAATCAAATGGGAATTTAACTCCCCATACACACCGTTGTGTGGAACTAATTATTTTGCACCGGGGAAAGAAGAGTGGTTCGGGAAATTGATTAAAACAGACACAAAATTAAAGGACATACTAAGGGGTAGGGAAGTAGCAACATTAGAAGAATTAAGGAGTAGGGAAGACTTCCAAGAAATCGACGCATGGCGGTATCATTAACTAAGACAATTTGTCAACTCACTTCCCCAACCATTGAGAACAGAAAAAGAAACAACACAATTGGAAAAAATCTGTATGAATAGAGGGAAAAGAAAAGGGTGTGTATCCAAATTATACAATATGCTGGTAGAGTTGGGGGGAGAGAAACGCCCGCCATGCTTCGATAGATGGGAGAAGGAATTGGGGCAACAAGTAGGGGTACACGCATGGGAAAAGATTTCAAAGCTGGTGTTTAAATCCGCTACAGATAGCAAAACGTGGGAGACGAATTATAAATGCCTCGCACGATGGTTCCTTACCCCTGAGAGAATGTCAAAGATACAGACAGGGCGGGAAAAATGGTGTTGGAGAGGTTGTAGGGCAGTAGGGACAATGGCACATCTGTGGTGGGAGTGTAAAGGGATGCAGGAATATTGGGAAGAGGTAGTGGCTTTGAGCAAGGAAATAACTGGAACCGAGATAATTAGAGATCCATGGTACTGCCTGTTCCACCAGACGGACAGGTCTATCACACAATACACAAGGTCCATTGTACCACACCTGCTGAACGCAGCAAAAGGTCTGATCCCCAGATATTGGCAAAGCACCCAAATACCAACGATAAGAGAATGGTGCCTAAGAGTAGAAGAGACAAGAAACATGGAGTCCCTGAGAATAAGAGAAGAGTTAATGGAGGATGAAAGTGAGAAATGGAAGGGGTGGATAAGCTTCAAGACCTCCAGTACATACACAAAAATAATGACCAGGGGAGAAACTTCGGTCGGAACCTAGGTGGGGGGGGAGGGGAAGAGGGGAGTCCGGTGATGTATAAAGAAACGAAAGGAGAGAGTTGGGACTGCCACAGGAATAAATCCACACCCAGTCCCCCAACAGAAGGGGAATTAAAGAAGGAAATAGGGAAATTGCAATGTAGAATAATGGGAGTCCGGAAATGATGAAGTCACCCCACGATGACATGATAGAAGTGAAATCACACGTGGGGAAAAGAGGTCAACACGGTGCAGACCCAGACAAAACTGATCCGGAAGGAAAAAAGAAAGAAAAAAAAAAGGATTGCGCTGTAATATTTTTTAAGGTCTGGGACCCCCAATCTCCCTTGCATTTTGTCTTTATTTAATACTGTGAGGCTAATTCTCTGCTTTTTGTTCCGTCATAAACTATTTTACCTCTTTATTAGCAATAAAAACTGACATGGGTTCAAATCCTTATCCACTGTATTCATCCCACTGGATATGAGATAAAATACTGCATGGTTTCATGAGATAAAAATCGCCTATTTCCATAAATTACCACGTGCAGTATTTTGTTGTGAATTGCAAAAAAACATTTTTGAAAAAAACGCTATGAGCTATTTTACCGCAAATTTTAAAAAGGAAAATACCGCTTCATAAATGGAGCCCTTTGAGAGCAGTAGGAGCCATAAGCTCCTGCTGCTGTCAGTCAAACTCCTGTGAGGAAGGAGAGGGGCGTGGCCTGCCAGTGCTGTGTGTGTCTATAGATGCACACAGCCCAGCACGCACAGGTGCCCCAATAGCACATGGCTTGATAAAGGGACACTTAGAGGAAAAAGAGCAAAGAGGTGCTACTCATTTGATGGGAGTGGCATCTACTTGGTAACCACACCCCTGATGATGTCATTGATGATGAAACACGTTGGGTGGAGCCCAAGGGAAGCTCACCACACGTGACCGGGAAGTCGAGGAGCGGGCGCCATCTTTTGTACTGGACACCAGAACTTATCTGTGTTTGGACACTGTTTTTAATCTTCTACCATGTGAATAGTCATTCTACTTATTAATAAAACCATTCTTTACCATCTGCACTATCAGTGTTTTTATATCCATTACATGAACGGCCACATCACTATACGGGATCCATTTGCAAGCCTGTGATGCTCTCCTTGGTTTGACATGATCATCTCCAACTGCTCTCCCTGGTCGGATTGTTTTGTATAGAGGCGTGCACTGACCCTCCATAACAGGGGGTCGTGCGATCTGGTAAGGAGCTGTGTGTGGCGGTGGCACTGGTGATGGTTCGCACGACTGCTGTGATCACATATTTGTCATACAAGTGACCATCGGTCTGCATGCATTTTTATCTTTGACTACATTGGACTTTGCGCTGCAGTTTTGTTTAATATAAGGACATGGATTATTGGAACCATGTCATGTGGTCTGATGAGACCAAGATAAACCTATTTTGTTCAGATGGTGTCAAGCGTGTGTTTTGGCAACCAGGTGAGGAGTACAGACAAGTGTGTCTTGCCTACATTCAAGCATGGTGGTGGGAGTGTCATGGTCTCGGGCCGCATGAGTGCTGCAGGCACTGGGGAGCTACAGTTCATTGAGGGAACCATGAATGCGAACATGTACAGACATACTGAAGCAGAGCATGATCCCCACCCTTTCGGAGACTGGGCCTCAGGGCAGTATTCCAACATAACGACCCCAAAACACACTTCCAAGATGACCACTGCCTTGCTAAAGAAGCGAGGGTAAAGGTGAAAGAGGATAAAGGTGATAGACTGGCCAAGCATGTCTCCAAACCTAAACCGTATTGAGCATCTGTGGGGCATCCTCAAATGGAAGGTGGAGGAGCGCAAGGTCTCTAACATCCACCAGCTCTGTGATGTCATCATGGAGGAGTGGAAGAGGACTCCAGTGGCAACCTGTGAAGCTCTGGTTAACTCCATGCCCAAGAGGGTTAAGGCAGTGCTGGAAAATAATGGTTGCCACACAAAATATTGACCCTTTGGACCAAATTTGGACATTTTCACTTAGGGATGCACTCCCTTTTGTTGCCAGCGGTTTAGACATTAATGGCTGTGTGTTGAGTTATTTTGAGGAGACAACAAATTTACACGGTTATACAAGCTGTACACTCACTACTTTACATTGTAGCAAAGTGTCATTTCTTCAGTGTTGTCACATGAAAAGATAGAAAAAAATATTTACAAAAATGTGAGGGGTGTACTCACTTTTGTGAGCTACTGTATTAAGCAGTGATCTAGTTTTTCACATGCCATTATTCCACTTAATGCAGTCAGTCTGAGATTTGAGCTTGTATGTTAGACAACTCCTCCAAGCTGAAAGCCACCTATGAAGGCACTTTGATATTTGCTTAACTCCTCAGAAGGGTCAGCCACTGCTTTGTATCAGGGCTGAGGGCTCCTGAGAGGCGTGCTGAGGCAGGGTGCTGTGATGTTTTCAGGAAGCCATCTATGTACAGCACCTTGCCAGCCCCTTCCACTAGCCATGATCTGCCTGCATAACATAGGGAAGCATAGAGAACCAGTGATTACATCACTAGATCTAACATATAAAAAAAGATAGAAAAGTACACTGTTGTGACTTCTTTACTGTGAAACGATGTTACATTTCATCACTCACATGTCGAACATATTGGCACATTTAAACAACAGAGGA
>BLSH010115771.1:143991-157408 GCA_018402905.1 Glandirana rugosa
GACATTTGGAACACATTTGACAGGCGGTGAGGATGCAATGTATCGGCTCCTCACTACCCATTTTAAACTCGAAAATACTGGAATAAGGCACAGCAATGCACGTGGTTGTGGGGTGGTTGTGGGGTGGTTGTAGCACGGCCCTATTCATTTGAATGGCAGTTGGTAGTGCCCACCAGATGTGTACACCCCCAGCCGCTGCCTTACCAGCTAAAGGGGGAGTGGTTGAGGGGCAGTAAAAACGTGGCTTAACCACAGGTACAAGAATGCTTCTAAATAATTAGTTTTTCTGGAATTAAAAAGTGAAATTGAAAGTTTTACCTGAGAAGTCACAAGGGACATCTGCACATTTGTCATAAGTCATTGTTTTTTATAACCATCCTATGACTGTTGAAAGTAGGAACTACAAGGTTTCCCAATCTTACAACATCATATTACAACATGCTGAATATGCACGGTCAAGAAATATACTAGCATGTATTCTTATAAAGTAGTGATATCCTAAGCACATTGAAAACAGGTCATTAAAGCAGCAATAAATAAAAAAAATGTTAATATATTACAACTTACTAATTCTTAAATTTGATGGATGCATTATTTTTATAGGCTTTTTTCCTTTATTTTTCAGGTGGTGATCCAGACACTAACATACTTTCTGTCTTAGACCATCTCCACTCCACTGGAGGAGCAACAGAAACACCTTTGGACAGCAGCATTGTCAGTCTGGGGAGAGGGTAGTATTAAGCGGGCCATAAATTATGCAATTTTCTTATTCAATTTCCTTTAGGTTTACCTTCAACTATGTAGTGCAAGGGCCTGCCTAATTGCATACAAATTGAAAGTGTTTAGGTTTGACCTCATATTATATGGTTTTGGTAAATATAAAGGAAAATTATATAATGTATGGCCAGCCTTCGAAGCACTAGCAGAACTAAATGGACTTTAGGGTAAGGGTAACTCTACCTTAGTGGAAAAAAAAATGGCCAGGGGGCGTGGTCTGACTATGGCTGAGTGAGGACGCACTTCTACAGAGCTCCTGGCCTTTTACCAGCCATCCTGGCGTTTTTTAAGTACGATGGCTAGGGCATGTACTCCTCCAAAAAGAAAAGCCAAGAAAAGCAACCCAGGCACGAAATCCAGCAAAATCACTAAGTCTGGAGTATAAATATATCACTACTTCTCCAGCTCACAGGCGGCTTCCCTGGCGGGCAAGATGGCGGCGCCATGTGGCCTGCATCATGAGACCTCAGACCCTTGTGCTCGGATGGCCTCCCCGGTGGTATCGATGGAGTCAGACACATTCGGACACTCCGGAAGCCCTCCACCATGGACCTTCCTGCTCCCAGCCCTGCTCTTCGGTCACCCGGGTGGATACCGAACTCAGAGAACTGCTCCGTGCCCTCCTTACGAAGGCAGACATTCAATCCCTCCTTACCCGCCTAGAGGAGCGGTGGCGCAAAGATCTGCAGGACGTGAAAAAAGATGTGTCCTCCCTCGCTGCTAAAGTGACCGCTGGGGAGTCCTCCTTAGAGGCATTGGAGAACCGTGTCTCTGCTCTGGAAACCCTACAGGACTCCCACGTGGAGGCTGCCATCCAGCTCCAGCTCCACCAAGAAGCAATGGAAGACAGGAGCAGGAGAAACAACCTCTGTTTCCCGGGGTTGCCAGAGGCCAAGGGAGCAGAGGACTTGGCGGTATTGGCCGCAGCTATTTTTCATAGCCTCCCAGACGCTTCCCTCCCTGCCGACCTGGAATTCGATCGCATCCATGGGGCTCTGGGCCCCAGGCCGGAGGATGCCAGTTGGCCATGGGATGTTATATGCCGGCTACAACACTATGCTTACAAGGAGAAAATCCTCAAGAAGGCCTGGGAAACTGGTGAAGTGGAGTTTGATGGGGCAACAATTAAGATCCTCCCGGATGTCTCAAGAGCCATACTGCGCCCAGTACTGGAGCTTGCTCGCTCCGCCAGAGCCACTTACCGATGGGGTTACCCCCTGTCGGTGATCTTCACCGAGGAACGTAGATCCTTTACCCTCCATATACCTGGTGACCTGCTGGCATTCTTCCGGTATCTGGCAGCTGATCCAGTCTCGGTCCCAAACTGGCTGCAGTTGCTGGCGCCCCCCACAGGCCGGCCAGAGATGGGGGCCCCAGGAGAGGACCGCAACCCAGACCTCAGATCTAGATGGCGATCCCGGGCGGCACCACCGACAGAAGCACGTGAGTCGTAAAGTTTCTAGCCTACCTCTAGACCCTGTCTGCCGGCCTTTGACCTACTCCTGGCACTGCGCTCTTTACCTCGCACTAAGATGAACCCCATTGCCCCACTCTTCAAACTGCATCAGAACGGAGCCCCCTCTTCCTAGACTCTCCCTCCTCTGTCAGACGCTGGGGTGCTCACCGGACCCTTGCTTAGGACATTGGGCACATTGAACTTACAAATCTTCCCTCAGGTATTGTTATGTTGGTAGCTTTATTGACTGGGGTGAACGGTACTTTAAACCCGGATGGTGGGGACCCTCTACATCCACTCCTTCCTGGGGGCATTCTCAGTTACCTCCAGATGGTGCTGTGCGGAGTAGCCGGCCTGGTGGGAGGGGGGGAGCTAACCAGCTGGCTCCTTGTGCTACCATTGTGAGCAGGAAGAACAATATGGGGACCTCCCCTGGTATACCCCATTCCCGCAGTCTCTCTGGAAGGTCACTATGGATAAGACAATAGTCTGCCTCCTCACGCCATCCAGACACTGACCTAACCACCCTGCAGATACAGTGTGGGGGGGAGGAGGGGGTTATGCGAGGGGGACTATTTTTTCTCCATTGAACACCCCACGCTCATCACCCCACGCGGGCAGACACCCAATCTCTGGGAACTTATTGAACTCCTTAGACAGTTTCGCTTGACTGGAATAGATACATGCCAGGTTGCACCCTGGTCTCACCCAATATGACTACTGATTTAAGGAGATGGGGTTAACTATGATTAACTATGACTAATTATGACCTACTGAGCGGCGTGGTTCACGCTGGGGCCACGGGATCCTGGTTTCGGCGTGAGGCGGCTGCTGCAAAAATGCGAGGGGGGTGGGGGGCGGCGGATGGGGGAGGTGGGACCACACGTTGATGTTTATCTTTGTTTTAGTGCCTTTGACAGACAGGGTCTGGCTGCTGAATTTGTGGCTTTTTCTTTCTTGAAATTTTGTTGCCTATGACTGCAATACACTATGCCTTACTGTTTATTAATGTTGGCCTATGCCAGTTTAATTAGCTGACCCTTTACGGGCTGGGATGGCTTGGACGGGCACCAAAGATCACTCTAGAGCCTGTGTCAGCTACTACCCCCACCTAGGACAGCACACGAAGACCTGTTTTTGGTCAGGGTGTGCCCACTGCAAAGGGTGGTTTGTAATTGCTAGCCCTGAGAGGACGAACAAAGGTGACAGCTGTTTGCTGATCTCCCGTACTTCTTTCTCTCTGTTTCTTAATACCTTCCTTCGTTCTGTCCTTTTCTTTTCCCTATTTTCCTCCATCACCCTCTTTTTTCCCTCCCCTTCAGTCGGGTAAGGCAGTTGGTGATGGACCAGCTTCAAATTTTTTTGCTTAATGCGAAAGGCCTCAATACCCCCGAAAAAAAATGCATGCTCCTTAATGACTTGAAACAACACCAGGTAGACATTGCCTTTATTCAAGAAACTCATTTTAGGGATGACAAATTGCCCATCCTCAAAAATAGATTTTACCCTCTGGCCTACCACTCGAAAAACAAGACCAAATCGAAGGGAGTATCTATCCTTATATCAAATTAGGTACCATGGACTTGTCAGGGGACGTTGGTGGTCGAGGGGGGGGGGGCGCTTCACCTTTGTCAAGGGACTAATCAGCGGGACACAAATTACCTTTGCAACGATTTACGCCCCCAACGAACACCAGGACGTTTTTGTCCAACTGACTCTGAATAAATTGTCAGACTTCAGGGAAGGTCAACTAATCTTGGGCGGTGACTTTAATAATCCTCTGGCTCCCGATATTGACACCTCCTCTGGGGCATCCTCTGTCTCCCCGGCACTTTGCAAACGGATAGCCCAATCCTTGTATAACGCCCAACTAATTGATATATGGCGCATTCACCACCCGAGCGAACGGGACTACACTTTCTATTCGGCACCGCATAAGGTCTATACAAGAATAGATTACTTTGTGGTCCCGCATAACCAGCTCCACGCAGTATGAGAATCCGCAATCGGGTCACGCACATGGTCTGACCACGCCCCCGTCACACTAACTTATGCTCTATCCAATAATACCTCCCCACACCATCGCTTTGGAGACTGAACGAGAGTCTCCTGTCTTAGCCGAAGTCACCAAAGAACTTGAATTTTACTTCAGCACCAACGCTACCACAGACTGCGACTGGGATCTGGTGTGAGAGGCACATAAGATAGTAATCCATGGAATCCTCATAAAACATGGCTCTCTCATTAAAAAAGAACGCCAAGCCCAGTTAGACCTCCTTTTGACAAAACTACACGAATTAGAGTCCCGTCATAAACTTAACACAACCACATCATTGGGTTCTGACCTACTCACATTACGCAATCAAATTAATGACTTACTTCTATATAGAGCCAAGCGGCGCTGCAGATAGGCCGCAAAATCGCGTACTAATCGGGGAACAAATGCGGGAGAGTGCTCGCCAATTCCGTTAAAGAACAGAAGGAGCGGACTTACATTCCCCACATCAAGTCACATGAAAGACGCAAGTTTGTTTTACCTCTACAAATAGCCCAGGCCTATACTATGCCAACCTTTATAACTTGCCCACCTCAACCGTCCACCAGACACGTATACATGATCACCCTGTTCAATGAGCTGGGATCTGATGTAATCTTCCCTACAGACTCCTTGCAGGCTCACTTTGCGGTTCTGCCTAAAGCGGATAAAGATCTTACCCTTTGCGGCAGTTATAGACCCATTTCTCTCCCGAACGTCGATCTCAAACTCTTTTCAAAGATTCTTGCAACTCGATTGGCACGACACCTCCCAGACCTGGTCTACCTGGACCAAGTCGGTTTTATCCCCCATAGGGAAGCGAGGGACAACACCACCAAAGTCCTGAACCTGATCCAGTGAATCCCGCACGCTGTGTGTCTTCCTCATCACGGATGCCGAAAAGGCATTCGCCTGGGTGAACTGGCAGTTTATGTTCTCAGTCCTTAGACATATAGGATTAGAGTTGACGATCCTTAACTGGATCTCCTGTATCTACTCAAGCCCTTCAGCCCAGGTTATGGCCAATGGCCTTTTGTCAGAAGCATTCCCGATACTGAATGGGACAAGACATGTTTGCCCGCTGTCCCCGCTGCTCTTCACTCTTACGCTGGAGCCCTTCCTTTGCACCATAAGACATAATCCCAATATCACGGGCCTCCCAATTGGTGACACCCAGTGTAAGATTTCGGCTTACTCCGACGATTTATTCTTTTCCCTTACCAACCTGACTGTCTCACTCCTGAATTTTATGAGGGAATTTGCACAATATGGAGCACTCTTGAACATAAAGATCAATTTTGGCAAATCGGAAGCAATGGGAGTTGCATTACCGCCCAACCTTCAATCCTCTTTACAGTCGACTTTTCATTTCAAATGGGCAAAATTGACATTGCAATATTTGGGCACTACAATCCACGCCAACTTGAACCGAACCTTTGCCCTTAACTTCTTACCCATGCTGACCAAAATTTGCCTCTTGCTGGATTCCTGGCACAAGGGATTACACTCATGGTTCGGTCAGTGTAATCTAATTAAAATGTACATACTACCAAAACTCCTTTACCTGCTTCAGGCCCTCCCGATCAAAATCCCAGCCTCCTATTTTAAACAGGTCCATGCCCTCTTTATTAAATTTATTTGGGCTAATAAAAAACAACGCCTTCCCAGACACCTCCTGTCACTCTCCAAAATGTATGACGACTTAGCAATGCCCGACATCAGGAACTACTATCATGCCACCCATTTAGGCCGATTGGTGGACTGGCGCTGACATAGCCACTCAAAATTATGGGTTACCCTTGAAAAAGCACAGGTGCCGATCCCACTGGAAGGAGCCCTGTGGTGTTACACCCACCTTCCTCCCAAAATGAAAAATCACCCGCTTCTAGGAACAACGATCCGCGTCTGTTCGCAGAGATGTACTAAGAGCGCTCTTTCCACACCGGACTCCCCCCTCTATTCTATCATAGCCAACCCCCAGTTCCCCCCAGGGCTACGTACCCAGACTGCGAAACAGTTGACCCAAGTCGGACAAGTCTCTGCCATGCCGTTCCTAGACATGGGGACATGGCCTTCCATTGAGACCTTGAGTAACGGGGAGGGCCCCTTCAGACTCCCGTTTTGGTCGGCACTCCAGCTACGACATTTCCTTGGCTCCCTACCCACCCCGCAACGCTTTATCCGACCACTTACTACATTCGAGGAATATCGCTCAGATGACGGAGATCTCACACAAGTCCTATCTAAAATGTATAGACTCCTGAATGACCCACCCACACAGCCAACTCTCCTGTTTTTACAAAAATGGGAATCAGGCTTATCCTTACATTTTCCCTGAAATCATCCATCTGTACAAAGATTCAAGAGGCCAATTATAAATTACTCACGCGGTGGTACCTTACGCCCGAACAACTCAAAAAGATTTTCCCGACCACACCTGACCTTTGCTGGCGGAGCCTGAGGTACAGAGGATCGCTACTACACATTTTTTGGTCATGCCCAAAGCTTGCTCCATACTGAGCTACCATCAAGAAAGTCACCCAAATGTTAGTTGAATATGAAATCCCTGACGACCCGGCTTTCTTCCTCTTACACGCGGTTACAGTTTCTGCCAAGACCTATCGAAAATCCATAGTCGGCCACCTCTTGAATGCGGCAAAATCATGCATCCCCCTTCACTGGAAGTCACAGACACCCCCGACGCCAGCCGAAAGGGTATCGTAAAGTAGAGAGTATTACTAAATTGGAGGACTTGGTGCATACGGCAAACCAGCAACAGGAGAAACATTCCAAGACGTGGAAGCTCTGGAATCAATTAATCCTTTCGGAGGAAGGGAAAAGCCCATTGGGAATAACATGAGCCATTAGACTCCCACTTTTCAACCAATCCAAACAGTCCTGATCCAACTTGTCCTTACCCTACACCCCCCCCCTCCTGGTTCCTGTCTCCCCCTTCCTACCATTTCCTCTACTCTCTTCATATTCTGATACTGTATATGTTTTTCTTCCCTCTGAGTTTATTTTCTCTGTTTTTATATCCCCCCTCCTTTCCTTCTCCTTCTCTTTTCCTATGCTTTTACTACTTTGAAGTTAATGGAAAATGTGGCAAGTGCATGCGGGCCATACGTACTTTTCCTATTGAGCCTTACCATGTCCTAGAGAACATGAGACACAGTAGGAGATTAACAGTGGTTTAGTCTTAGCTTAAGAACCATACTGATGTATTTTTCGCGTACGATGAATCTAGTTGACTGTCTCTCCCAAGATTGCTATCTTTTTGGTTTAGTCTGGACAAATGTGATTGACGTGGCCTTGTATGCACTGTGGAAGTTCAATAAAATTTATATTTGCAAAAAAAAATGGCCAATAAAAAAAAAATATTGAATACTCAATTGCTACAGAAGCCATACTGTAAATTAATGTTATTAACCACTTCAGCCCCAGAAGGATTTGCCCCCTTCCTGACCAGAGCACTTTTTGCGATACGGCACTGCGCGGCTTTAACTGACAATTGTGCGGTCGTGCGACGTTGTACCCAAACAAAATTTATGTCCTTTTTTTCCCACAAATAGAGCTTTCTTTTGGTGGTATTTGATCACCTCTGCTTTTTTTTTTTTTGCGCTATTAACAAACAAGAGCAACAATTTTGAAAAAAAAAAAACAATATTTTTTACTTTTTGCTATAATACATATCCAAAAATATATATAAAATAACACATTTATTCATCAGTTTAGGCCAATATGTATTCTTCTACATATGTTTGGTAAAAAAAAAAAAAAAAATCGCAATAAGCGTATATTGATTGGTTTGCGCAAAAGTTATAGCGTGACTGCAATATTGCAATATTGCGGTGGGCATATTGGACACTTTTGACACTTTTTTGGGACCACAGACAATTATCAGTGCTATAAATAGCCACTGATTACTGTATAGATGTATACTGGGAACATACGATCACTCTCCTCTCCCCTGTCAGAACGGGGATCCGATTGTTTATATTCACGGATCACCGTTCTGTCACTGTGGGGGAGCGATCACGGGTGGCCGGCGGACATAGAGTCCGCCCCACCTGCTGATTGGCTCCCCCGCTAGCCAGTGAGCACACGAGCGTGCCTGCGGCAGCGCGCGCGCGCCCGCAATGCATGCTCCCGCGGCCACCGTCAGGTGACGGCAATTCGCGCAGCGGAGCCATGCTGCTGCCGACGGGCGGTCGGAAGCTGTTGAAAACGACCTCTTTCAGTCTGCAGCTGCTGTAATTTTCTATAACTTCCAAGTAATATGGTAATTGTGAGGCATTCTGTACACAGTTGGGGTCCAGAACACCCCCAGAAATGTCATCTCCTTCTTGTGTGACAAACTCGGCAAGATACAAATCAGGTTTTAGGCATTCTCTGCAACAAAAATGGCATTTTTGGTGAGACACTCCCTAAGGGTTAAGCACTTCTAAAGTAATTCTGACACTACAGCTGTTCTCATCAGAACCTGCCAAAATGTACATTGATCAACCAGGGGGGAATGATTTTTCTCAACAAAAGTTATTCTTCCCCGTCTCAACCCTCTAAATGCCACTTTATTTTATTTATTTTTTTTATTTATCAACAGCAGTTACCAACAAAGCCACATGTTAGAATAAAATGTAGCACACGCTCTAAGGAGACGCAAGGGATCCCCCATCCTGCACAGCCAGGCACACCAAATTTTCACAGTCACTTCAGAGTCAGAGAACAGTACAGTACTTTGTTTTGTTATTTTATTGAGGGATTGGAACTTGGATGGGGATTGGGAATTCTGGCATGCCCACTTAGCTCCAAACAAACTTCAGGGACAACTTCTCCTATATACACTCCTCTGCTTCCTCCAGCACTCACTTCAGCTGTGTCACCTTGTTGTAATTTGGTAGCAAGGGCCCATTACAGGCAGGGTATGCAGCCCCTATACTTGGAGATAGGGTGGCACAGCTCAAACTTTCCCAGCACTTCCTTTTTGTGGTCACTGATTCCAGCACCACCTCTTCGGGCACTGCCAACCCGCCTGGCTGCTGCTGCCCCTTTCACTAGCCCTCCTGGCTAATCTCTCCACAGTCCTCCAAGACTGACACTCTCTCCACAGTCTTCCTAGTCTAGGGACGTGCGGTGAGGTCAGTGCTTGGTGAGGCACTGGCTAGTATCAGAGCCAGATACACACACAGGTTACATATTCACAAGTTATGTACTCGATTCTCACTGCGCAAATACCGTGCGACAAAGAGTTGCAACAACCACCATTTTATTCCATAGGGTGCCTGCTAAAATATATATATATATAATGTTTGGAAGTTAAGAGGGCTGGGCTGGAAGGGAGCACGTGTCTTTTAGACACGTGCCCCCCTTCTATGACACTGCAGTGAGAGGTGAGCCTCCACTGCAGCATTTTTAATGGACAGCTTGGACCAATGGTGCTTTACCATTGGTCCAAGGCTCCAAGCTGTTCATTGAGCTCAGTGCCTCTGACAAGAAGTCAGAGGCACTGTGAGCTCATCCTCTCAGTCTGCTGTAAACAGCATGTGCCAGCTTGCATTTAAACTGGCCATGCTGTATGTAGCGTCTGACAGGCTGCACAAGGAGCCACGTATCTCTGGAACCATAGGAGATAGGAGCCCCAAATTTTGACCAGTGGTGGGGGTGATTTGGTCTCTGTGATCCAAAGTCACCAAGCTACGACCCTCGAAGCTTGATTTTTTTTTTTTTTATATTCATGGCAGGTGAAGCTCTGCTTCACCTGCCCCCCCAACTTCATGTACCTGTCCCAGACTGACCACTCACCAGCCCACTCGGCTGACTTCTCAGGACATCTCCCAGACATGCTGACCTGCTCCCACTGTCCTCTCACGTGATCCCTTGCCTCCAGGAAGGGGTACCTCTGTGTGCTGTGGGGGGTCCTTCCAGCACCTGAGCCCCAGACCCAGGCCCCCCCCCCCAGACTAGGGGGCGCCATGCGAGGGTCCCTGAGCCTTCTCAGCATTCCTTCTCCATCTTCCACCCGACTGCCCCTGCTGGCATGATTCATGGTCATTTATGAGGTGGCCAGCCCATTTTCTGGGGATTGGCTGGGGCCCTCATACATATGCCAGATTGTCCTAGCCTCCACCTACTACATCTGGAAGCTTCTCAAAGGTTCCAGAAAACAGGGGAGACACCAGAGATGCTGCTTGCTGAGTCATACATTTTCTCCCTGTCATTTTCTGGATTGATTCGTCTGTTAAAGGAAGTTGAAAAATAACAGACTGACTGTGTGGATTACCTAGTGGATATAAAGAGAAAAAAAGAAAACGAAAGCAGCCACTACATCTATCAATTGGTAAGCTGCTATATAATAATAATAAAAAAAACTGTCAGGGGTTATAACCCTTCCTCACTCTATACAATATGAAAAACCTACCTTGCTATCAGATGATAAGTATCCTTACTGGAAGATTTCTCAATTCCTATTCTGGTGACATCTCCTTGATAGGGGACTAAGAAAGTTTTAAAAACCGGACAAGTGTTCGGGTTATCCCTCACTAATTTATCCAAAGCTAAAAAAATTTCTTTAGATAGATGTCTTTAGATACACTTTAATGTTAGGGAGTTTAAAATACTGAATGCTAAATTTGGATTGGCTGTAATGTACTTTCAAAGATTTTCTACAGTTATGAAATAAAACCTGCACTTTGCAATTGAGAATGGCCCTCCTTTTCTCTTGGGTTCCACTAACTTTGCTTCTTCTTCTTCTTTTTTTAAGGAAAAAGATTCCAGGCCAAGTGAACAAGACCCCAATGAAAGCTGCACATATAAATAGATTATGGGTAGATGTGTTATTACAAACATGGAACATTGTACTGTCAGTCAGTGCTGAAGCTTTTAATCACTTTGTGGAGTGATCTGTATATTGTGTAGGTACAAGGTCCTCTAGCACAGTGGTTCTCAACCCTGTCCTCAAGTACCCCCAGCAGTAAGGTGACCAGATTTTTAAACTGAAATCCGTGGACATATTTTTTCTTTATTGGCAAATGGTAAACTATTTTAAAAGCATATTTTCCTCAAACGATATATGCAGTGTATGTGGTATGTGTTTATAGAATGATTGTACAATATATACGTTGTGTCTCAAATTTCCTCCATGAGATAAAGAAAAAAAAAAAGATACCACAATTTTTTTGGGATATGACTACCAAATGTTAGGAAGATAGAGGGAAAAAAAAAACTTTCCATTACATATCTCTATGTATACTGTATCTCCCTCTCTATATACTGAATATACTAAGAGACAGCCCTATATATATATATATATATATATATATATATATATATATATATATATATATATATATAAATATCCAGTATGAGACAGTCCACATATAACACCAGCATGAGAAAGCCCATATATAACACCAGTATGAGACAGCCCACATATAACACCATTATTAGACAGTCCACATATATAACCACCATGAGACAGCCCACATATAACACCAGCATGAGACAGCCCATATATAACACCAGCATGAGACAGCCCACATATGACACCATTATTAGACAGTCCACATATATAACCAGCATGAGACAGCCCACATATAACACCATTATTAGACAGTCCACATATATAACCAGCATGAGACAGCCCATATATAACACCAGCATGAGACAGTCCATATATAACACCAGTATGAGACAGTCCACATATAACACCAGCATGACACAGCCCATATATAACCAGCATGAGACAGTCCATATATAACACCAGCATGAGACAGCCCATATATAACCAGCATGAGACAGCCCACATATAACACCAGCATGAGACAGTCCATATATAACACCAGCATGAGACATCCACACATATAAAACCAGCATGACACAGCCCATATAGAACACCAGCATGAAACAGTCCACATATAACACCAGCATGAGACAGCCCATATATAACACCAGCATGTGACAGCCCACATATAACACCAGCATGAGAAAGCCCACATATAACACCAGCATGAGACAGTCCACATATATAACCAGCATGAGACAGTCCACATATAACACCAGCATGAGACAGCCCATATATAACAAAGCATGTGACAGTCCACATATAACACTAGCATGAGAAAGCCCACATATAACACCAGCATGAGACAGTCCACATATATAACCAGCATGAGACAGTCCACATATATAACCAGCATGAGACAGTCCACATATATAACCAGCATGAGACAGTCCACATATATAACCAGCATGAGACAGTCCACATATATAACCAGCATGAGACAGTCCGCATATATAACCAGCATGAGACAGTCCACATATAACACCAGCATGAGACAGCCCAAATTTAACACCAAGCATGAGACAGCCCACATATAACACCAGCATGACACAGCCCATATATAACCAGCATGAGACAGTCCATATAAAACCAGCATGAGACAGTCCATATATAACACCAGCATGATACATCCACACATATAAAACCAGCATGACACAGCCCATATATAACACCAGCATGAAACAGTCCACATATAACACCAGCATGAGACAGCCCACTTATAAACCGGATGAGACGGTCCATATATAACCAGCGATAGACAGCCCATATATAACACCAGCATGAGACAGCCCATATTTATAACACCAGCATGAGACAGCCCACATATAACACCAGTATGAGACAGTCCACATATAACACCAGTATGAGACAGGCTATATATAACCAGCATGAGACAGTCCCTATATAACCAGCATGAGACAGCCCACATTTAACACCAGCATGAGACAGCCGACATATAAAACAGCATGAAACACCCCATATATAACCAGCATGAGACATCCAACATATAAAACAGCATGAAACACCCCATATATAACCAGCATGAGACAGCCGACATATAAAACAGCATGAAACACCCCATATATAACCAGCATGAGACAGTCCATATATAACCAGCATGAGAAAGCCTATATATAACCAGCAGGAGACAGTCTACATATAACACCAGCATGAGACAGTCCACATATAACACCAGCATGAGATATATACCCGACAGAGTACGACCACAATATATACCTGACAGAGTACGACCAATATATACCCGACACAGTACGACCACAATATACACCTGACAGAGTATGACCACAAT
>BLSH010115771.1:166192-178715 GCA_018402905.1 Glandirana rugosa
CGAAAGAGTACGACCAATATATACCTGACAGAGTACGACCAATATAAAGTCCATATATAACCAGCATGAGACAGTCCATATATAACCAGCATGAGAAAGCCTATATATAACCAGCAGGAGACAGTCTACATATAACACCAGCATGAGACAGCCCACATATAACACCAGCATGAGACAGTCCATATATAACCAGCATGAGACAGTCCGCATATAACACCAGCATGAGACAGCCCACATATAAAACAGCATGAAACAGCCCACATATAAAACAGCATGAAACACCCCATATATAACCAGCATGAGACAGCCGACATATAAAACAGCATGAAACACCCCATATATAACCAGCATGAGACAGTCCATATATAACCAGCATGAGAAAGCCTATATATAACCAGCAGGAGACAGTCTACATATAACACCAGCATGAGACAGCCCACATATAACACCAGCATGAGACAGTCCATATATAACCAGCATGAGACAGTCCGCATATAACACCAGCATGAGACAGCCCACATATAAAACAGCATGAAACAGCCCACATATAAAACAGCATGAAACAGCCCATATATAACCAGCATGAGAAAGCCCACGTATAACACCAGCATGAGACAGACCACATATAACACCAGCATGAGACAGCCCATATATAAACAGCATCAGAAAGCCCACATATACCTAGTGTTGCCACCTCATCCCTTTAAACCCGAACACATATTACTTACATGGGTTCTGAGGCTAATTTAATGCAGATAAGGCACCAAGTGGGTTTAATTACCTCTTTAATCAGCCACAGAACCTGTGTAATTCATATATGTTCGGGTTTAAAGGGATGAGGTGGCAACCCTACATATACCACCAGCATGAGACAGCCCACATATAACACCAGCATGAGACAACTCATATTTGTACTCGGAGTCATTAAGCGATTACCGTATGAAAAGAGTGTCGAGAGAAAAGGTGACCTGCGGTGTGCCCTGGTCACGTGTATAGTACGCCTGAAGTTGGCATACCAAGGATAATAATAATTAAAGGAAACTTCTGAAGAAAAGGGAATAGGGAGGGTGGGACCACCAGGATGCGCCGTCCTACAGGTAGGGGGAGGCTGGCTTAAATATGCCAGACTCCTCCTACAAATACAGGCCAACCAATGGTCGGCCTTCTTACTTGTACTCGGAGTCGTTAAGCGATTACTGTATGAAAAGAGTGTCGAGAGAAAAGGTGACCTGCGGTGTTCCCTGGTCACGTGTATAGTACGCCTGAAGTGGGCAAAAAGACACTGTTAGGATGAAGCAAGAATTTTTATTGCAATACATAATAACTCATTCAACTAAACGAGAAAAAGCCCTGGCCATTTCAACATGTGGTTCTGGGATATACCTCATATAGCATGCCGATTTCCACCTGCCCAACTTCCTAATGATATGTACTGGGATGCCTTGCCGGGAAGCCGCTGATGCGGCCCCAATCCTGAAAGAATGACCCGTGTATTGTTTCGGGTTGACACCACACCTACCAAGCAGTATGCGTATATGCTTAATAAATTGAGGTGTTGTAAGATGCGTGCCCTTGAAAGGCAGCAACGGACCTTCCCTGTGAGCCCCTTGCAATTGAGTCTGTAATGCTTCCAGGACCTTGAAGGGACACCATGTGTTGTTGGTTCGAAAGTATCTGATCGTGGTGCCTGCTCCAGTTTGCTGCGTTTTGCAAGGTCCCAAACTAAGCTGAAAATGGTCTTGGTGTTTAGTGAGTTGTTTGAACGCTACGGGGCAACATGTTCTGCCTGTGACAGAGAACTCGCTGGGTCTCAGGAAACCGTAGAAGGCCAGAAACATGGCCGCTTTGATTACCAGACTGCCTGTGGAGCCAAAAGGACGATTGTCTAAAATGATGGATAATTGCCGGAATAAGGTACCTGTGATCGGGAGTCTGGTGGTAAGTATCGGTGGGCTAACCTTCTGTATCCCTCTCAAGATAGCCCTGATAGGGTGAGCCGACAACAACGAAGGTCTGTGTGGGAACATGAATCCCACAAAATGTTGTATTCCGGCTAGGTACGTTTTAATGGTAGCGTGCAACAAAAGCAGCTGTGAGTGGCAAAAAGAGACGAAAGCCAAGAGATATTCGATGCTGTACCAATCCACTTTTGGATGTAGATTCAAGAATGACTGAAAGGCCTGCCAGGCCGTGAAATAGGCCCTCCTGGTATTTGTGGAGAGGGAAGCCTCGATCAGACCCCTAGCATTGGATAGCAATGTGTTTAGTCCATCCTGAGCTGGGGGTATTCTGGGCATGGGGTGGGCAGAACGTCTGCTTCTGGAACCTGCTGAAAAAAAGAAGAGAAATTGAAGCGAGATAAGGCATCTGCAGCTGAGTTCTCAGCGCCGGGTACGAAAATGCAGTGGATGTGGAATTTTTCCTGAAGCGAAAGCCAGATTAACCTACGCAAAAAGGACATAACTGCTAAGGAACTGGACCTGCCTTTATTGATAATTTCTACCAAGGCTTGATTGTCTGAGTAAAAAACCACGGTATGTCCGGACCACATGTGCCCCCAGGCTTGAGCTGCGGCAACGATGGGGTAGATCTCGAATAATGAGGAAGAGCTGAAAACCTGGGATTGAGTTAACCTCCTCAGGCCAGGGGCCGGCGAGCCAATGGCTATTGAAAATGGCCCCGTAACCTTTGGTGGCGGCTGCATCAGATGTCACCCTGGGAGACATGTCTGAAGCAGCTGGAATGAACATGGCCACCCCGTTCCAGTGCTGTAAGAACTGGTCCCACATGCCGAGATCAGCTAATGTGGCTGCATCCAGCCTGATGCTGGCTGAGGAGTCTGGAGCCAGGGGCAGAAGAGCCAGCAATCTGGACACGAAGGACCCGCCCTGAGAGATGATCCTCATGGCAAAGTTCAACATGCCCAGAAGCGACTGTAGCTCCACCCTGGTACAGACCTGGGAAACCGTGAATGTGTGAATCCTGCTCCTGATCCTATCCAACTTCTCAGGTGGTAGGCTAGACTGCATCAGTTGCAAGTCTAGCTTGATTCCTAGAAAAACCAAAACTTTGGAAGGCCCTTCCACCTTCTTGACAGAGAGAGGAATGTTGAGGATAGAAAACAGGTTGGTTAACTTTTGTAGATCCGTGGGGACCTGACTGCCGTTTTCTAATAACAAGAAATCATTGAGATAGTGTATGACCTCCTGACACTCTTCCTTGACTGATAGGATCCAGCATAGGGCTTGCGCAAAAGTGTCAAAAAGCCAAGGGCTGCTCTTTGAACCAAACGTAAGCTTGGTAGAGAAATAGTAAGCTCCCCGCCATTTGATACCATGCCATTGCCATAAAGCAGGTTTGATGGGTAGTAGTTTGGAAGCATCCGTGATGTCAGCTTTAGAAAGCCATGTGCCCACCCCGAGTCTGATGATGCTTAGTATAGCCTGGTCCACTGAGGCATATTTGAGGGAAAATTCTTCCGATGGAATAAGGGAATTAATACTGGGAACCCTGGAGCAATGAGGCGCAGACAAGTCATATATCAATCTTAATTTATTTGAAAATTTGCCTTGAACAACGCCAATGGGGATGACTCTCCATGCATCAAAAGGGGGGGTAGAAAATGGGCCAATGATAAAGCCTTTGGAGAGTTCGGCTTGGAGCAGGCAGAACACGGCTTCTGAATGTGCAGCAGCTGATAGTAAATTGCTGCACTCAAAAGAACCCTGGGGCATGGTGATGAGCCCTGTGTGGAAACCCCTCGAAAAACCCTCGACCAGAAAAGCGACGGTTGCCTCGGACGGATGACCTACCAAAAGTTGCTGTAGATATAGCACATTCAATTGGCTTAGTCATGACCCCTTGAACTGTTTTGACAGACACGCTGACTTGGGGTGGGTCCTGAAACAATCCGAGCAAACGTGAAGCAACCTGCACTGGTTGTAATTGCAGGAGCCTTGGTTAAAGTTGTTGCAAATTTGTGACTTCCCCAAAAACCGAATGGGCCGGCCCAGCTTGTCCCGAGGGTCACTGCTAGCTGGCGCAGAGGAAAAACTCGGACCTGGCCTGATGCTGCCGGACATGGTAGCTGGTTCTACATTGGGACACCAGTATGTGGTATGCGTAGAGGACTGGCAGGTGCCGCACACGGGAGCTCTGAGACCTGCAAAGTGTCTGCAGAAAAGCTCCGTGTCCACCGATCCCCAGGAAATGGTAACGTGGTGCTGTGAAAAAATGGCTGCAGCTTTGGCAGAAAAAGATCGGTGGTAGTCATAGAATGCAGACCCGCCATACTTGTGTCCCAATTCTACCACCGCGTAGAGGTAGAGGTCCAGCTCTTCCCTCCTGTTGGGCTGAGCCGAGCAGATGACGCCTCTGAACGTGCTAAAAGTGAGCACAAATTCAGGAATGGACAGTTTGCGGTTCAGTCTGTGGTCCCTGGTTTTGACCACTACTGACACATCCCCACAGGCATAAGACCTGTTGTCAGCTACGTCATGTGCCGCAATTAACAGGGAAGCAAGATTAACATCCTTTCCTTCCAGGATATCCTTCCTCAAGTTGCTCGGAACAAAATGGGCTGGCGTTATCACGGGAGCCCCTGAACTATTACCTGCCGTCCCTGGGATAGCAATAGCCGGACTGCCCTCCTCGGGGGGGGGGGGATTGGAGGCTGGGCTGCCCCGGCACCAGTGGAGAAGGAGCGGCCCAGTTTTCCAGTGCTTCCACTCTGGACCTGAGCTCCAGCCCAGATGACAACAAGGAGTCCAATGTAGCATGGATCTGCGAAAGGGACAAGGCGACTGAACGCAAAGTGACCTGTTCTGGGTCAGAACCAGAGGCTGGTGGGAATAAAAGTCTGAACAGCTCGGCCTTCCGGGCCGACGTTGGATATGGAATGCCTCTGCGTTGCAGCTCTGCCATTAATTTAGGGACTGTCCATGTCCTGAGAGACGGTGATCCTCCCTGGACCGAGCTTCTGGCCAGTGACGGAGGTACTGATGGGAATTCCCCGATGTCTTCCGCCTGAGACATGACCTGATAAGCAAAAGAGAGCTTGATGAAGCCGTGCACCCGTAACCGAAATGGCCGACACCCTGTGCACCGTGACCTGACCCACACCCTGGCGGATGCTTGTGAAATGGCATGCCCTTTGCATGTTGGGTCGTGACATGGGCCCACCAGAAGTGGACCCATGGCCTAAGTGAAAGGTGCCTGACCCAGAAATGTGAAATGTGAGCTGCCCCTCTGAACCGCCCCTGAAATACGGAACATACTGACCTGTGCGTAACAGATCGAACAAGGCCACCTTCAAAGTCTTGATCCTGATCGGGGAAATGAAAGTACGTACTGAATCGACTATTATCAGATATGACCGGGGGAAACCTGACCATCCCTATTAACTTACCTCTTAATCTGAGTCCCCTAGAGCGCCTAACGACCTTCCTCGACTTCAAAACTCGACTGTGCGACCACACTGAGAAAAGAATATAAACTACAACCAGACTGGGTATAGAAATGAAGCCGTACGAGAAATGACTCCTGCCCTCCAGCGTGGCCCGACGTGGGCATGGAGGCGGAACGAAATGAATCCTCTGTCCTGAAATCGACTAACTAATCCCCCCCCTCCCCTGCTGTCCTTCTCCGTGGCCCAGCTGGGCGAAGAGACAGCCGAAATGCACTCCCTAACCCCCCCCTATCTAACTGACCCTTGATACCAGAGCTAGTGGAACCCTAGCTAGCATACTGACCTGGTGAGATGAAGATCAACGATGATTACGCGTCCTAACCTGAACAACCCCTACTTTGCCCGCCGTACGGATGCGGAACTTTATAACTGCTGAAAAAGGAAAAGAACAATAGTAGATATATGGTACCGAAATGCCCCTCTGCTACGTGAAATGAAATGACCGAGAAATGTTTACCAAATCGCAGAATCGCCCAGTTAGGAATGTTTATGTTTTTTCTTTTTTTGTTTTTTATCCTTCCGTGGCCCTGAGATGGTCAAAGGGATACTGACATTCCGTGCGAACGTACGTGATCATGAAATGTATGCATGTCTCCTCCCATCCCTGCATTTGAGGCCCTTCTCCGTGGCTCGGATAGAGAGCAGAAAGGCCAACCCAGAAATGTAGTAACGAAATGCCCATCCCTTCCGAAGAATGAAATGCCAGAGAAATGACAATACTGCTGCTGAGGACTCCAGTACGTGTGAATTAGTTGAATTTGTGGGATTGTTCTCCCCCCCCCCCCCCTTTTTTTTTTTTTTTTTACCTGTCCCTCCTCCGAGGCCCCGTGAAGGGTGGAGGGACAACTGGAGGGACTGAAAAGAGAAATGACAAAATAAATAAAAAATGATACTTGAACCTGGGTGAAATGAATTGAGCCCTGTATCCATATACCCTTTTGGACACTCCCCGAACCCCCCCTTTTCTCTCTTTTTTTTTTTTTTTTTGATACGGGTATGCCCGGACCTGCCTGTTCCTGCGTGGCCCCGAAGTGGACCGGGTGAGTGTCGAAAGTGATGCGTGAGGGGAGCCCCGCATGCAGACCTCCCTGAAAGGTGATGCAGCCTGGAACGGAAGAACCTGAGTGGGAGTATATTGATACATGGAATTATATGTGTTAAACCTAGAACAAAACCAGTTCCCTCCTCTGGCCCTGCTTGGGCGGAGGCACCATAACCAGCATGTGGTGCCATAGTAATAGGAACACTGGCTGCATGTACCTGAACGTGAGCCCGCGAGGAGAGCCATGTGTCCCTGAGCAAGCGGGTCTCCCCCCTCCCTTGCCTGGTGTTTTATACAGAAAATGCGCAGGGTGCACATGCATGAGGCTGCGAATTCAGCCCGGTGAAATGAGAGCCCGCTGGGAATGGGAACGGGAGAGGCAGCTCCGAGACCTCCGCTGAATTGAGCCCTGTATCCATAACCCTTAGTGGGGTGACGGACGGACCGGTGCAGATGTGTGTGTGGGCAGAACCCGTCCTCCAACGATGCAGAGGGAAATTACCCCCCCCCCGGAACCCGACTCCACAGCTGTAACGATGCCTGAGCCGTGTTCCGGATCCGCCAAGAAAGGGGGAGGTGACCATGCAGATGGCTGTACGTGCAGCCGTATACCTGCCGCCAGCCGTCTGGTCCCCAGGAGGTATAAGCAGTGACTGTGCCCGGTGTGACTGAAACACATGGATCTGCCAGTATGAAATGCAGGCCGTGTAAGTGCCAGGAGATGCGGGGTAGCCGCCTTGACTTACCCCGACCACCACCGAGAGCCCCTCCGCGTGTCGACCGCCCGTCTGAGCCGCAACTGGAAGTGACGAAATGCCGCACGTCCCAACTGCGCCCGGAAATACCCCACATGTTCACCACCAGGATGCGCCGTCCTACAGGTAGGGGGAGGCTGGCTTAAATATGCCAGACTCCTCCTACAAATACAGGCCGACCAATGGTCGGCCTTCTTACATAACACCAGCATGACACAGCCCACATATAACACCAGCATGAGACAGTCCACATACAACACCAGCAAGAGACAGTCCATATATAAAACCAGCATGAGACAGTCCACATACAACAGCAAGAGACAGTCCATATATAACACCAGTATGAGACAGTCCACATATATAACCAGCATGAGACAGTCCACATATAACAGCAGCATGAGACAGTCCACATATAACACCAACACGAGAAAGCCCACATATAACACCAGTATGAGACAGTCCACATATAACACCAGCATGAGACAGTCCACATATAACACCAGCATGAGACAGTCCATATATAACACCAGCATGAGACAGTCCATATATAACACCAAGAGGGAGTTTGTAACTACGGCGCTAGTGTGTTGGGATGAATGGAAAATGAAAATTGCCTGGTATATGATGTATGAAGGCAGCTCCTCTAAGAAAAATTAGGACCTGGTGACCCAATGGTAATTGTAGAAGGAGAGGAGGGCAAGAGGGCGCCACCCTGGATGCAAATTAGAGAAGACACTAAAGCCTCATACACACGGTTCGACGGTCGTACGACCGAACGGACCAAATCCTATGTTGGCTGTTCTATCTAGCATACTGACTGCACTACACGATCGTATGACCAAAGAAAGAAAGTTCAGGTGCATGTAATTAGCATCCGGCCATTCCTGACTTCTGATCATGCGTGTTTTGCACAATACAACTTGTTGGACCAACTTCTCTGTACACACGATACAATGGTCATATGACCGCTTGTTGGTACTACCAAGTTTTCTAGTTTGCTCATACAACTCCCGTTGTACGACCGTCGTACGACGGCTGTTCTAAATGCGCGTACTAACGATCGATTTCATATACAACGGTCGTTCGTACGACCTGCTGTATAGGATCGTCGACTCGTGTGTACGAGGCTTAAGGCTTCATGCACACAGGACTTTAAAAAAAGGTCCAAACAACGTCAGTAGCTTATCAGGGACGTTTTCAGCTTTTAACAGCGTTATATTACCGCCGTTTTTGCGTGTTTTTAAAGAGCCAGCGTTTTTTGTTTTTATTTCCAATTGGTCTAAAACGTCCAAAAACGTTGGGGATCTGCGTTTCTGCGCGTTTTTGAGTGCTTTGGGGTGTTTTCGAGCTTTTGAACGTTTTTACAGCTGAAAAGCGTCCAAAAGAACCCACTGGTCTTGTTTTTTTTTTTTTTACAGCTCAAAAATGTCACTGCTAAAAACAGTTGATAACAGCCTATGTGTGCATGAACATATAGGATAACATCATGGAGGGTTTATTGACTGTAGAAAAAAAAAAACGTCTGCAGCTAAAAACAGCTGCTGTAAAACGGACAAAAAAACGTCCTGTGTGCATGAGGCCTAAGGGATGTGGGGAGGAAGGGGGGGGGGAGGGATGTGAAAGACAACAATGGGCAAATGAGCAAAGGATATGTGACAACTTGGGCAAAGGATATATGGCAACGACTGCTATGGAGGAGGGAAGGGGATGGGAGAAACTACAATAGGCAATTGTGATACTGGTCAACAATGCTGACAGAGGGTAAGTGTATAACAGATGAACAAAATGTATTGAAAAAAAAAAAAAAACACACACAAAAAAAAAAAACACACACAAAAAAAAAAAAAAAAAAGGCAAAATCAACAGATAAGGGAAAGTTCAGAATAAAAAGAGCCTAAAAAAAGCTCTAAGTAAAGGAAGTCATAAGTCATAAAAGTTTAATGGATCCAATATAAAAAGAAATAGCTGTGACTCACTTGGATAGAGGTCTGGCAAATAGAGAAGGACGGAGAGCCGATTTGTCCTCAGAAGGGGTCGATCCGTTGGTGTGTGTTGCCAAATGGAACCAAAGTGGTAGGGGAGTGCTGGTCCACTGGCAGCCGATGGAGATGGTGGCAGGCGATAGGTGATCTCGGTGGTGAATGGCTGCCTGCTGTGGTGGAGGTGTCAGCAGCGTTGACACGTCGGGCTGAGGAGCCTGGATGTAGTGGGTTGGTGTACTAGAGGCCGACAGGAAGGGAAGATCCACTGTGATGGTGGTCAGCTGGTCAGGCGGGATACAGTGTCGGTACTCACAGGCAGGAGCAGCAGGGTCGGGACAATGTGTCAGCGAAACACTGGGGGACCCATTGCCCTGTGGTGCGCCGGTGTCTCCAGTTCATTGGTAGCCTCTGGAGGTCGCTGAGGAATGGTGTGTCTCCACAAGGAAGGAGTAGGGAGGAAGCGTGGTTACCGGTTTTGGGGCTCTGCCCATTTTTCAAAACGACACCAGCGCACCGCAGGGCAATGGGTCCCCCAATGGGTCCCCCGCCCGACAGGTCAGCGCTGCTGACACCTCCACCAAAGCAGGCAACCATTCACCACCGAGATCACCTATCGCCTGCCACCATCTCCATCGGCTGCCAGTGGACTCGCACTCCCCTCCCCTTCCACTTTGGTTCCATTTTGCAACACAGCCTAAAAAGAGCTTTTTTAGGCTCTTTTTATCCTGGACTTTCCCTTATCTGTGTGATTTTGCCTTTTTTTTTTCAATATATTTTGTTCATCCTTTATACACTTACCCTCTGTCAGCATTATTGACCAGTATCACAATTGCCTATTGTTGTTTCTCCCATCCCCATCCCTCCTCCATAGCAGTAGTTGTTGCCATATATCCTTTGCCCAAGTTGTCACATATCCTTTGCTCGTTTGCCCATTGTTGTCTTTCACACCCCCCCCCCCTCCTCCCCACCATAGGTGTGCGCACAGGGTGTGTCAGGTGTGCCTGGGCACACCCTAATCACCTAGTGCTGCACAGATTCCTTCTGCTGCTTGGCTGCAGAGAAAGCAACTGGGGCACCTGTTGTCTCAGTCCCTTTCTCTGTCTCAAAAGTGAGACATCAGGGGTCTGTTCAGACCCCTGATATTTCACCAAAGCCTCCCAATGGGGCTCCTAAACAAATTTAACAAAATTAATAAAAAATGATTGGCTAAAAAATTAGAATGATAAGTAATAATAAAAAAAAAAATAAAAATAATTTACTGACACCATCCCTTTCCCTACTGACATTGTCCACCGCCCTACTGAATCTGTCATCTGCCCTATTGACACCGTCCACTGCTCTAATGACACTATCCATTGCCATACTGCTATATATAAATACTCATAGCTTTGAGGTGCACACCCTAATGCAATAGGCTGCGCACATCTATGCTCCCCACATCCCTCTTAGTGTCTTCTCTAATTTGCAGACCATCCAGGGTGGTGTCCTCTTGCCCTCCTCTCCTTCCACATATAACACCAGCATGAGGCAGCCCACATATAAACAGCATGAGAGAATCCACATATAACACCAGCATGAGACAGCCCACATATAAACAGCATGAGACAGTCCATATATAACACCAGCATGAGACAGCCCATATATATATCCTGGCAGCAGCATTAATACACATATCCAATAAGCAGCAACACTGACGGTTAGACAATAGACAATTACCAAAAGCAGTCTTGATCTGGCAATCAGAAGTCTCACGGCTGGGCAGGGCAGGATAGGACACCACATGGCAACTCTTCTCACAAAAGGAACATTCGGTCTGCTACAGGGAGAGGCGGAGTGGAGCTGATATCACTCCGCCCTCAACTGCAGCCGGAACTATAGAAGCTGCATGCGTCTCTCAGTTCACTCGGCGGCTGTCAGCAACATAAACAAACTGTAAAAAAAAAAAGTCCTGCTCCCTGGCAGAGGTGCCGGAAAACACAGAAAAAAAAGCCCTGGGCGCTCTGCTTGGGGGGATCGGCACTGCAGGGGGCGAAAATCAGTGACCGCAGCTAGGAGTTGGCAAACACCTGCAATCCGGGGACAAATGGGCCCTGGGGACAGTGTCCTCAATCCAGGGACTGTCCCTGGAAATCGGGGATGTCTGGTCACCCTACCCAACAGGCCATGTTTGGGGAATCTCTCTTAGATAAAATAGCTGTCCAAAATACCAAGCCATTGACTCTGATTTTAAGCACCTGTGCAAGATAAAGGAAAACCTGCCAACGTAGCCTGTCGGGGGTACTTGAGGACAGGGTTGAGAACCACTGCTCTAGCACCACAAGGTTAAGATACTAAAGTGTGCCAGTCCCCCCAAATTGTAGTACATTTAAGAAGGGGGGGAGCAACTTTAAAGTGAATGGGGAGCAGGTGTGTTAAATTTGGTGTTATCGCTCTCACTCTCTCATACTGGTCACTGGAAGTTCAACATGGCACCTCATGCCAAAGAACTCTCTGAGGAGCTGAAAAAAATAATTGTTGCGCTACAGAAAGATGGCCTAGGCTATAAGTAGATTGTTAAGACCCTGAAACTGAGCTGCAGCACGGAGGTCAAGACCATACTGAGTGGAACCTGTCCTGTTAAACTGCTGAACAGTTGTGTGCACATGCTCAGGGTCATATCCAGAGGTTGTCTTTGGGAATTTAAGGAAAATTGTTGCCATACTTACCGTAATTTTCCTTTCCTGGATCCTCCCCATGTCAGCCTACTATGGGTCAGCTCTGCCCTCCCTGACCCCTTCTTTTCTAGCCCATAACAGGCGGCTGTCTGCCCCACTTCATTGTTGAAATATACCCGCCTCGCGATGGAAAATCAGATGGGAATCCCCGGCTGACATGGGGAGGATCCAGGAAAGGAAAATTACGGTAAGTATGGCAACAATTTTCCTTATTCCTAGACCTCCCCATGTCATTCTACTATGGGATGTAACAAGCATCAATACAGCAGGGGGGGTAAGAAAAAACCAGACAACTCCACCATCATGCTGCTCAAACTTTTTAATGGGCGACAGCCGCCAAAATAATTTTATAGCCCAGCGTCTCCTCAGCTGGGAAGGCCACATTTAGCCTGTAATGCCTTATAAAAGTGTTAGGCGTACTCCAGCTTGCTGCTCTGCAGACTACTTCAGATGAGACCTTGGCATATGCTGCCCACGATGCTGCCATACCCCTTGTTGAGTGTGCTGTAACTTCTGATGGAGGAGAAAGGCCCAGTGACTTGTATGTGAGCTGTATAGCCTTT
>BLSH010115771.1:178725-190990 GCA_018402905.1 Glandirana rugosa
GTTAAATAGACCTAGAGACAACTCCACCATCATGCTGCTCAAACTTTTTAATGGGTGACCGCCACCAAAATAATTTTATAGTCCAGCGTCTCCTCAGCCAGGAAGGCCACATTTAGCCTGTAATGCCTTATAAAAGTGTCAGCTTGCTGCTCTGCAGACTACTTCAGATGAGACCTTGGCACATGCTGCCCATGATGCTGCCATACCCTTTGTTGAGTGTGCTGTAACTTCTGATGGAGGAGAAAGGCCCAGTGACTTGTATGTGAGCTGTATAGCCTTTACAATCCACGATGACACGATTCTTGATGACGCCGCCATACCCTTTTTGGGGCCTGTTGGGAAAACCTGATCCTGTTGTAGAAACTCCTTTGTGCGATCCAGATAAATTGAAATAACTGACACTAAGTCCAAGGACTTCCATTCATCATCCCTTGATTCTGCTGGAAAAGCTGGTAGAATTGTTTCCCAATTCACATGAAACGAGGTATTGACCTTAGGTAGGAAACTAGGTACTGGTCTGAGGGCAACCTTGTCTTGCAGAATCAGACAATAAGGTTCGGTTCATTTGATGAGAAGGCGCATTACTCCAAACCCTCCTAGCCATTATTAAAAAAAACAATTCTCAGAGTCAGGTGGAACAACGAACAGGACAAAAGGGGCAAAAGGGGGTGACAACCGTGCCATTAACACCAGAGTCCCACTTTGGAAAGAAAGATTTTCAAGGGGGCCATATTTTCATGGCTGCTTTTAAAAAACAAATAGCTAAAGGGTGCAGAGCCCATCTTTTGTTTAGCATTGCTGACAAGGCCGAGACCTGGACTTTCAAGGAATTGTATGCTAATCCCTTATCCAAACCCTCTTGTAGAAAGTCCAAGATGTTCGACACTGATGGAGAGTCCAGATCCCAACCTCTTCTTGTGGCAACACGGCGAAAGGCTTTCCAGACCCTGTGATAAGTCAAGTTTGTAGACTTTTTACGGGCTTGTAATAGCGTGTTCACTACGCGATCATTGAGGTGTAACGCCCCTAAGGACCTCCTCTCAAAATCCAAGCCATCAGCTTCAGTCTGCCGGGGTTCAGATGACATACCCCGTTCTGGACCAGGAGATCTTGACAAGTTGGTAACGGGATTGGATAGCAAACCCTCATTCTCCAAGCCAGAGGGAACCGCGGTTTCCTGGGCCAATAAGGTAAGATTGCTATCGCTGTGACGTTTTTCCCTCTGGATCTTCAACAAAACCTTGAGTATCAAGGGAAGTGGAGGGAACACATACACCAAAGGGAAATTCCAAGGTTTTGACAGAACGTCCTGTCCGAATGCCTGAGGATTCCATGTCCGAGAAAAGAAGCGAAGAAAGCTGGCAATTCCTTTCCATTGCCATTAGATCTATCGATGATGTGCCCCAGGTTTCGAAGATCTTGTCTAGGTATTTGGGGTTGAGCCCCCCACTCGTTGTGATCCATAAACTGTCGGCTCAACCGATCCGCTAGGACATTGTCGGTTCCCGGAAGGTAGGAGGCTGAGAGAGGAGAGATTCTTCTCTGCCCATGTAAAAATCTGTCCTGCCACCTGAAGCAGAGCTCGGCTTCTGGTGCCTCCATGACGACCCAAATAAGCCACTGCTGTCTTGTTGTCTGACAGTATCTTGATGGCCTGACCTTGGACAATAGGCTGTAATGCTAAGAGAGCGCATCTGACGGCTTCTAATTCCAAAAGATTTGAAGGTTGCCCACTCTGAGACCTCCAACAACCTTGCGCCTGTTGACCTAGGCAGTGGGCTCCCCATCCAATTGAGCTGGCATCGGTTGTCAATATTATTGGTTCCACAGATTTCAAGGGGACTCCACGAGACAGATTGCACGTCTTCGTCCACCAGGCTAGTGACTGAAGGATCGGCCTCGGGAAGTGAATTTTCTGGACCAGAGAGCCGCGATCCCACTGGAGAAGGAAATTGAACTGAAACTTCCTTCTGCGCCATCTTGCCCACGGAACTACTGGAATAGTTGCTGATAGCACCCCCAGGTATTGCATGCATTCCTTCGCTCTCAGAAAGGGTTTGCCCGTCACAGCTCTGGATCGAGACTGAATCTCTAACACCTTCCTTTGCGGCAGGAAGACCCTCCCCTAAACTGTGCTGAATTCCACCCCGAGATATTCCAATGTCTGAGTCGGATTCACCTTCGAAGCGCCCAACAGAAGCATGTCATCCAAGTTATGAAATATCTGTACTCCTTCGGTTCTGAGAACCGCGACAACAGCGGACAGTAGTTTCGAAAATGTCCTGGGAGCCGTGCAGAGACCGAATGGCAGGCATCGAAACTGGAAATGCGATTCCTCCATGGCAAATCTGAGAAAACGGTGATGAGATTCGTCTATCAGCACATGAAGGTACGCGTCTGCCAAGTCGATGGAAGCCAACCAGTCTCCCTCTCCTACTACTGAGATAATTGTTGTCTTGAGTCTTCATGAATGAGTTCAACATCTTGAGGTGTAACACTGGTCTGAAACCCCCCGAGGATTTTGGAACCAAAAATAGGGGGGGATATACCCCATTCTTGTCTCAGCACTGGCAGTATGGCTTCTGCTGTCAGCAATTCTTCTACATAAGTCTGCAAGCACTGCCTCTTCTCTGCATCTGATGGCAGACGAGTCTCCACAAAAATGCCTCAGGCTGTCTTGCTCCGAATTCGAGCCGATATCCCGACTGGACGATGTTTAAATTTCAGGCATCCTGAATCTCTTCCGCCCAAACACCCTTGAATCTGGCCAGTCTTGCTCCAACCCGAGGGGATTGAGTGGAGACACCTTCAGACACCTTCAGAAAGTCTTGCTAGACCCCTTCGGTGCCTCATTGGATCTGTTCTTTACTGACTTTCGAAAGTTTAATCCGGTCCCTTTCCATTGCCTGAAGAATGGCCTAACCGGCCTGTATGCAGTTGTATCCCTGTAAGCATCCCTTGATCTTCTGTAAGGGCGAAAGGGCTGGTGCTGTCTCTTTCTTTCCTGGGGAATCAGACCAGATTTGCCACCTGAGACTCTCAGAATTGCGGCCTCTAAAGAATTTCCAAAAAGCAACTTTCCGTCAAATGGAACCGCACACAAACTATGCTTTGATGAATTGTCTGCTGTCCAATGCTTCAACCACAATGCTGTGCGGGCCATGACAGCATGAGCCATCATCTTTGCTGTCATCTTAGCCTGGTCCACGGCAGCTTCTGCCACAAATTCTATGGCTGTCATTATAAACTGCAATGGAGCATTACTCCCACTTTCTCGCTCTTCTCCCGAATATTCCTCCTCCAACTCAGACACCCAGACCTTGAGGGCTGCTGCCACCGAAGTGAGCGCAACTGCCGCCCTGCAGGCTGCCCCGGCCACTGCATACAATCTTTTTAGATCCGTATCTATTCTTCGATCCATGGGATCCGTAAAAGACACCGAATCTTCCAGGGGAAGGGTAATGTGGCAGGCAAGCCTTTGCAGAGATGCATCTACCTTAGGTGCAGTGTCCGCATCCCTTGAACTAAAGGGGTAAAGTTTTGCGACTATTGTGGACATTAAGCTACCTCTCGGGCCTAGCCCACTCATCCTTCACGACTTCTCATTTTTCATCAATAAACGGGAAGGAAGGAAGTGATTTCTTTAACTCTGGATAGTATTTGCGCGGCTTTTTCGGGGGAGAAGTGTCCTCTTGCCACTTCATTGCCTCCTTCACCGCCTCCACCAAGGGGGGAACCAACGCAAAGTCAAACGAGCAAGGTTCAGTGTCGCCCTCCAATTTGGAAGGATCCGAACTACTTTCTACCGCTGAACCCCATTGTACGATGGATCCAAATCCACAGATGAAGACGATAAAGGGGTGCGAGAAGAGCGATTTGAGGCGCTCTTTAACTCCTGCTTCACTGCGTCCTTTATATATAATTTCACTCGGCGAGCGTCTGAAGCCTTATCCCGTGCTGCCTCCCTGAAGCATGCAGCACACACCAGTTTCCCTGGTAAGGCTTGAGCTGAACAGGCCCAACAGGAATTGTCCTGATCTGAAGCCGGAGAGGCACCTCTGGAGGAGGAGGACGACCACACTTCTCTATCCCTGCGATATGAGCGGGATTTTCCCGAAGACCCATGACGCTTCTGCTTCCTTAAGGCCCGACTACAGTGCGGCTGTGGAGAAGGGGACCTGGGGTGGCTCATAGAAGGTCAAGGCTCTCATTGCCGACAGGCGTGGGTGCTCTTCTTACTTTTCTCCTTGGATGACAATTTTTTTCCCTTCCGCTGGCATTTATCCCGCCCTGGGCTCCTTTCTCTACACACAGAAGAGGAGAGAGAGAAGGGGAGAGAAAAAAAAAAAAGATAGAAGGAGATAATAATAATAAATAAAATAAAAAAAAACATCAAAGTGCTCTCTCCTCTCCATGGGAGCTTTCAGGGGAGAAAGAGGTAGGCAGCAATCAGTACAATACCCGGCAGAGCCGCACTTATCCTGCCAGAGTGAGAAACAGCAATGAGCTGGAATCCTACACCTAAAGTGCGTCTCTGCTACTAGGAGACAGCCCTGTAGAAGAGGGCAGCAACCGCCAATCACACGCGAGTGTCCCGGCCGTCGCCTAGCAACAGCCTGAGGTGCTTGACCATGACGTCACTCCCCCTCCGACGGCGTTCCAGCTCATGCATGCAGGATGACTACAAGGACCAGCCGAGACTCTGACCGTACAGAGGAGCTTGTCTAACAGGAAAGGAGTTGCTCAGCTAGGTTAGTACTTGAAAGCAGTCCTTTATACTGCCCGCTTCAGAGGCATGAAATAGTTGATTCCCCTCTCAACCAGGTTGTCCTATACATACAGTAATTTATACTGCTTCAGATGGACCAGACTCCACAGCAATGTATACTGCCTCCAGAGCTGCCAAGTAGAAGCCTTAAACACTGTTGCTTATGCATAGACAGTGATCTAAGTACCCAGTACTTTATACTGCTGCATCTGTAGGCATAAGTACACAGTAATTTATACTGTTTCATGCATCAATACCCAGTATTTTATATTGCTCCATCCGCTGATATAAGTACACAGTAATTTATACTGTTTCCTACTGCTCCACATGCAGATATCAGTACGCAGTAATTTATATTGCTCCATAAGCTAGTATAAGTACACAGTAAGTTATACTGCCTTATATGCTGAAAACAAGTACACAGTAATTTATACTGCTTACACATGTTGATATTGCTCCACTTGCTGCCATAAATACACAGTTTTTTAAACTGCTCTGCAAGTATGCTGAGAAAAAGCTTCCCAACCCCTGCATTAACGAGGGGAACCCACCTCATTAGCTGCAACCCATCCAGAGGGGAACCGGGAATATGATTTCCACCCTGAAGGAAAAAAAAGGTGTCCGGAGCAAGGACGTAAAAAGAACAATGAGGTGGGGCAGACAGCCGCCCTTTATGGGCTAGAAAAGGTGGTCCTGAAGGGGTCAGGGAGGGCAGAGCTGACCCATAGTAGGCTGACATGGGGAGGTCCAGGAAAGATGTATGAGTGCTGCCAGCACTGCTGCAAAGGTTGAAGGAGTGGGGGGTCAGCCTGTCAGTGCTCAGACCATACGCCGCACACTGCATCAAATTGGTCTGCATGGCTGTCGTCCCAGAAGGAAGCCTCTTCTAAAGATGATGCACAAGAAAGCCCACAGTTTTCTGAAGACAAGCAGACTAAGGCCATGGATTACTGGAACCATGTCCTGTGGTCTGATGAGACCAAGATACACTTATTTGGTTCAGATGGTGTCAAGCGTGTGTGGAAGCAACCAGGTGAGGAGTACAAAGACAAGTGTGTCTTGCCTACAGTCAAGCATGGTGGTGGGAGTGTCATGGTCTGGGGCTGCATGAGTGCTACTGGCATTGGGGAGCTACAGTTCATTGAGGGAACCATGAATGCCAACATGTACTGTGACATACTGAAGCAGAGAATGATCCCCTCCCTTCGGAGACTGGGCCGCAAGGCAGTATTCCAACATGATAACTACCCAAACACACCTCCAGACGACCACTGCCTTGCTAAAGAAGCATGTCTCCAGACCTAAACCTTATTGAGCATCTGTGGGGCATCCTCAAATGGAAGGTGGAGGAGCGCAAGGTCTCTAACATCCACCAGCTCTGTGATGTCATCATGGAGGAATGGAAGAAGACTCCAGTGGCCACCTGTGAAGCTCTGGTGAACGCCATGCCCAAGAGGGTTAAGGCAGTACTGGAAAATAATGGCGGCCACACAAAATATTGACACTTTGGGCCCAATTTGGACATTTTCACTTAGGGGTGTACTCACTTTTGTTGCCAGCAGTTTAGACATTAATGACTCTGTGTTGAGTTACTTTGAGGGGACAGCAAATTTACACTGTTATACAAGCTGTACACTCACTACTTTACAATCTTAACAAAAATGTGAGGGGTGTACTCACTTTTGTGAGATACTGTATCTCCTGTCAGTTTTTTTGCTCTTCATTTTCCATAGCCAAAACAGGAAGTGAGAGGAAATTCCTCCAAAGTGAGGCAATCCCTGGTTGTCACCAGGGTCACTAGAACTAGTGTCAGAAGATTTCCCCTCTATTACTGTTCTGGGGACAACAAAAATGCACCAGCCCCCGACAACGTCCCCTTGTGACTAAACACATTGGACAGAGCTTAGCAGGCTGACGTCATTATGCAAGCTTTTATTACATGTTATTACCTTTTTCTTTGTAACTAGCCATTCGTTTTTATTTATAAATGTGATACTATGCTGTATTACGCTATGTGCTTTGCCTTCTTATTTTCTGTCCCATATATGTTACTTCTGAGGAAAGTTTAATTTGTGTAGCAGTGTGTTCATTTGTATTCCAGGGATGGTCCATAAGCACTTAGGGTCCTAGGCTTCTGGTAAGAGGCTCACTATTGCATTGGTGGAAGAGCACTGAAGTTGTCATGTGTGGATATCTTTAATATAATATATTTACTGGATATGGATTTTTGCATCATGTGAACTTATCACTTTATAGTTCAAGGAGTTTATATCTTTTCACCAGATTATCATCAATACATCACATACATATATTTTGTCACTTGTTGCACTGATTGCTAGGATGCTGGCAGGTACTGGCTCCTTAACCATGAACAGCCCTGTAAAAGAAACTGTCACACTTACCAGTGATAGTAATATTGATGATTAATGTTTCAATTCATACTGCAGCTGAAGGCTATCTTCAACGAAAACGTATTCATTCGCTGAGCTGTTTGCATTGGAATCTCTATACACAGTTCAGGTTTCCCCTTTAGAAGTGGTAGTAATTTGGCTGCTAAATGTTTCACTTTACACTGCAGGCAGGAGGTTCCTGAGAAAGGGGGTTCCTACGCTCCCAAAATATTGGGTTCTGCCTCCACCTCTCTATTTCCCCAGGGTCTGGCTCTGTTTTCCTCCTCCTCTGTCCTGGGTACTGAATTCATATTGGTATTTCTGAACATCCGCTACATGACTAAAAGTGCCACGGCCATTTCCTTTCTATTTACATAAGGTTTGTGCCATTATTTATTTATGATGACTGTTTAACTGGGCGGTGCTCTGCAATCTGGAATTAAAAGCAGAGCAAATACCGTTGCTAGTTTATGCCTGATGTGATATGATATACAGTACTTGGATATTTGAACCTATTGCATAATTGTGCTTATATGCTAAATACAACTTTGTTGCAAAAGCCTCATGGATTCAGAAATTGGAAGATAAGCACATACTGAATATCTTATTCTATATTTTTCTTAACCGTTTCATTTCGTTTTGTTAGGAATAAATAACAGGTCTGCAACATTTCAGTGATTTCAAATATGCAGAATAAGATATTCAGTATGTGCTTATCTTCCAATTCATGAATCCATGAGGTCAATTTATGAAAGTGTGGTTCTTACAAACTGCATATTGGCTACAGAAGGTACCTTTAGATACAATTACAGTGGGGAAAATAATTATTTGATCCCCCTGCAGATTTTGTATGTTTGCCCACTTACAAAGACATGATCAGTCTATAATTGTTATCATAGGTGTATTTTAAATGATAGCGACAGAATATCAACCAAAAATCCAGAAAAAAACACAATGCAAATGTTATAAATTGAGTTGCAGTTCAGTGAGTAAAATAAGTATTTGATCTCTAAGCAAAACATGACGTAGTACTTGGTGGAGAAACCATTGTTGGCAAGCACAGAGGTAAGACGTTTCTTGTGGTTGGTGTCCAGGTTTGCACACATCTCAGGAGAGATTTTGGTCCACTCTTCTTTACAGATCTTCGAAGTTTCAGCTCCCTCCATAAATTTACTATAGAACTAGGGTCTGGGGACTGGCTAGGCCACTCCATAACCTTAATGTGCTTCTTCTTGAGCCACTTATCTGTTGCCTTGGCAGTATGTTTTGGGTCATTGTCATGTATCCGCAACCAATATTCAGTATTCTGGCTGAGGGAAGAATGTTCTCATCCAAGATTTTAATATACATGGCCCCGTCCATTGGCCCCTCAATGCAACAACGTTTGTCTGTACCTTTAGCAGAGAAACATTCTCAAAGCATAATGTTTCCACCTCTGTGGTCGACTGTAGGTATGGTGTTCTTAGGGTCAAATTCAGCATTTTTCTTCCTCCAAACACAGCGAGTCCCCATCCTCAAGAAGGCACATGTACAGTCATGCCAATAAACATCTAAATAATTCAAAGAATGATTGGGAGAAAGTGCTGTGGTCTGATGAGACCAAAATTGAGCTCTTTGGCATTAACTCGACTCGCCATGTTTGGAGGAAGAAAAATGCTGACTATGACCCTAAGAACAGCATCCCTTCAGTCAAGCACGGAGGTGGAAACATGATGAATTGGTGAACGGGAAAGGCGCTATCAGCCGGGGAAGCTGCACATGTCTTATGCCCATATTTTGGATAAAATTGTGATTTTTAATGTGTTGCATTTAGTAAACAAAATTACACTATATATGTCCCTCTTGTGGTCTATTTTGGAGCCTTTTTACAGTGTCAAAATTGGGGAAGAGGAGTTTGGATATCTAGTGGAGGAATTGCCTGGTTCGGGTTATCCCGAACATTATGGGGCGTTCGCGCCAACTTCCCGTGCCCCATAATGTTTTAAAATGTCGGCGGAATGACGCACGCTGATTGGCCAAAGCATGCACATGACTTGCATGCTTTGGCCAATCAGCGGGCGGCCTGCTGTGAGAGCTTTGATTGACTAAAGGCATCCTGCCTTTAGCCAATCACTGCACAGCAGTCTCAATCCACGCCCCACGCTATATAAAGCCGCTTGTACAGCGGCTCTATGATAGTGTGTCGGTGTAGAGAGACAGTGTAGGTTCCTGAAGACAGGCAGTTTAGATAGATTTTTAAATATGTTAGAAAAAATAAAATAAAATAGATAGCTAACTAGATAGATAGAAATCTGTCAGTTAGTGCAGACAGGTTAGTGTAGGGAAAAAACATATCTATCTATCGATATCTATGTGTATATATATATATATATTTATTTAACCACTTAACGCGAATCACCGTTTAGAAACGGCGGCAGATTTAAGTGGAAGTATTGGGGTATAGCCTGCAGCTACAGGCTATACCCCGGTATTGTTTTGTAGAGCAGGCAGCCGGCTATCCGGTGATAATGGCCGATCTGGCTCGGAAGCCGCTCGGTCTTTATCCCAGGAAGCGGGAGGGGCCACCCCCCCCCCCTCGTCACCGTCCGCCGCTCTTCTCCGAGCCCCTATCCGATGCTTCTGGCGTGGAGTTCCTGTGGAAGGCAGAATCGGCTTCAATCGGGATGCCTTCGTACATTTCCGGAAGCAACGTCACTTCTGGTTTACTAGGCAGGAAACGGCACCGGTGTTAAAAAAAATGACAGTATTCAGAATCGCTGTTTTTGGTGATCTGAATACTGTGAAGTGCAAAGGAGGGATGGGGAGTCTTTTTAAAGCCTCACCTATGGAGATTTTTAAGTACCCGAGTTTGTCGCCATTACGAAAGTGTGCGCAATTTTCAACCCTAACATATATGGTATCTATTTACTCGGCGTAACATGTTCTTTCACAATATACAAAAAAATTGAGCTAACTTTACTGTAGTCTTATTTTTTAACTCAAAAAAGCGATTTTTTTTCCAAACAAAATTGCACTTGAAAGACCGCTGCGCAAATACCGTGTGACAAATAGTATTGAAACCATTGCCATTTTATTCTCTAGAGTGTTTGAAAAAAATATATAATGTTTGGGGGTTCTAAGTAATTTTCTAGCAAAAAAAATTATTTTAACTTGTAACAAGTGTAAAAAAAGGGCTCCGGGGCTTAAGTGGTTAAACTAATTTACAACATCAGGGCCAGTTCCTCCGTCCAACAAGAATAACTGCAAGGGGTTACAGTGTTCTGGCAACGCCAAAACACAAGGCCCAATTTTTCGCCACCTGTTTGACTCGGGGATTCTATCACAATTTTTTAACTAATTTACAACAGCAGGGCCCGCTCCAAAATAAACATAAAAATGACGTGCGGCCCCCCCCAAAATTCAAACCAAGCCCTTCTGGTCTGGTATGGAATTTAAGGGGAACCCCGTGCCAAATTTAAAAAAAAATGGCGTGGGGTCCCCCCCAAAATCCAAACCAGACCCTTATCCGAGCACGCAGCCCTGGCATGGCAGGAGGGGTGGGGACGAGTGAGCGCCCCCCCTCCTAACCATACCAGGCCACATGCCCTCAACATGGGGAGGATGCTTTGAGGTCCCCCCAAAGCACCTTGTCCCCATGTTGATGGGGAGAAGGGCCTCATCCCCACAACCCTGGCCGGTGGTTGTGGGGGTCTGTGGGCAGGGGGCTTATCAGAATCTGGAAGCCCCCTTTAAAAGGGGGCCCCCAGATCCCGACCCCCCCCCACCTATGTGAATAGGTTTGGGGTACTTTGTACCCCTACCCATTCGCCAAAAAAGGAGTGTAGTGTAAAAAAAAACAATAGGCAGTTTTTGACAAGTCCTTTATTTTGTATTATAGCTCTTTTCTTCTTTCTTCCGCCATCTTCTCCTGGCCCATTCCTTCTTCTGATCTTCTTCTTCTTCTTTTAGTCTTCTTGCTTCCTCTCTTCATCTTCAATCTTCTTTCCCCGCCGCTGTCTCTGCTGGTGCAGTCCGGCCCCTGCGCGTCTTGCCGAATGGGCAGTCTTCACGATGACAGTACTTTTATAAGAAGGGGCGGGACACCCAGTGACGTAACTGAGTGAATCCGCCCCTTCTGATGTCATGTGATGTCAGAGGGGGCGGGTCACCCATGTACGTCATGGGTGGCCCCGCCCCTTCTTATAAAAGAACTGTCATCGTGAAGACCGCCAATTCTGGGAGACGTGCAGGGGCGGACTGCACCAGCGGAGAGCGCGGCCGCGGGGAAAGAAGATCAAGATGAAGATTGAAGACGAAGAGAGGAAGCAAGAAGACTAAAAGAAGAAGAAGACCAGAAGGACCGGGTCAGGAGAAGATGGAGGAAGAAAGAAGAAAAGAGCTATAATACAAAATAAAGGACTTGTCAAAAACAGCCTAATTGTTTTTTTTTTTACACTACACTCCTTTTTGGGTGAACAGGTAGGGGTACAATGTAAATGGGATAAACGGATATGGCGCTGTCTATTAATAAGTATAATGTGAATCAATAGTATAAGGTGCTCTGCAATGTAAATATAGGAGTTTTTTAAAAAATCTTCATATATCTCATATATAGGAAGAATACTAAAAAGTGCTGTCAAGTGAATATCAGGTCCAAGGTGGGTCTTAAAAAATTATCAAATATCAAGTGTGCAATAAAGGTGTTTTCTTAAGAAGTGAAAAAAAAACCATATGTATAAGAGGTAAAAAAAATAAAAAATATGAAAGAATTTACAATAATAAAAAATAAAAAAACCAATAAAAAATAAAAAATTATATAAAAATTAAGTGGATAACATGTCCAAGGTGGGTCTTGTAAAATTATCAAACATCAAGTGTGCAATAAAGGTGTTTTCTTTAAAAGTGAAAAAGCAAGTGTATCAAGAATAAAAACCCTATGATAAACTCTCAAATATTCTAAACCCTGTCAAAATTCTTTAGCAAAAATGTATACACTGAAATGTAGGTGAAATAACGCAGAAAAGAATATATATAAAAAATAACAAATTAAAAAAATGTAAAAAGTATATAAAAAATAAGAACTATGTGAACGAAAAAGTGAAAATTTCTTTTGTGGAAATAACGTGTG
>BLSH010115771.1:199554-211783 GCA_018402905.1 Glandirana rugosa
ATAGAGTGACCGACGTTTGACGGGGGTGGATAGAGTGACCGACGTTTGACGGGGGTGGTGGGGGCAGTTTGTAGCCAGTGAGATAGGTGGGGGCAGTTTGCAGCCAGTGAGATAGGTGGGGGCAGTTTGCAGCCAGTGAGATAGGTGGGGTACAATGCAGAGTCGTCGTCCCCCCTGCACTTACCCCATCCAGCAGGCAGGATTCTTGTTGCAGAGATTCGGCATGCGAGAGCGCGCTGAGTCTGCAGAGTTCGGCATGCGAAAGCGCGCTGGGTCTGCAGAGTTCGGCATGCGAGAGCAGCTGTCCCCCCCTCGTCGTCCCCGGGCGGTCATGGTCTCTGTGGGAGCGGAAGTCACCTCCGCTGCCACAGTGACCCGCCCCCGGCCCCGCATCCAATCACCCTGAGCGGAGGCTCAGGGCAGCCAATCAGCCTATGCATGGCCACAGGAACAAGCGCACATGCATAGGCTTGAATGGTCGACCAATAGGCTCACTTACTTGGCTGTCATGTGACAGCCAAGGAGCCGAAAAGAAAAAAAAAAAAAGAAAGTCAATGTACCGGCGCCACCTGTAGGTGGGCGAGGTTGACTTTTTTTTTTCTCGTCTTTTGCCGGCGGGGAGGCGGCGCCCCAGCGCCCCTCCCACACCAGCCGCCGCTGATGCAGATACAGGGGATATCTGCTAAACCGTACAAGTTTAGGAGATATTTCCTGGACCTACAGGTGAGCCTTATTGTAGGCTTACCTGTAGTTTAAAGTGGTTGTCATGACTTGACAACCACTTTAAAAGACAAGATAAATGCAATCAAAATGCGATGAAATTGCTACGGTCCAGTTATGTCCCCCAGTTAACATACCAATACTCTCCTCTTTTGACCCTGCCACTACAGAGGAAGTTACTAACCTTTTCTCCGATGTGCACCTCACCATCTGCCTCCTGTACCCCCTCACCCCAACTACTCTGGTCACTCTCTTGCTCTGTTGTATGCTGTCTTACGAACATCTTCCCCTCCACTCTAAAATCTTTGAATCTGGTTGCTTCAATACTTAACCACTTTCCCCAGGAGGACGTCACATGATGTCCTTGGAGGGAAGTACAAACTAAACAATATATTGCGCTTGTGGAACCCCAATATCATGTATGCTGCAACTTAACCATGTGAGAATACCATGTGATAAAATTAACAATAAACAAAAAGTTGCACCAAAATCAAACCCCAAAAATGATAAAAACATCAAATCGTCCTAATAGTCCAGAAAACATGTGTGCCCATAAATCATGATAACAGTCTAAAGAGGTAGTTCTCGCCCCTGAATCTCCGTGAAGACTGGTGAAAATGGTGATCTTCTCATACAGTCAGGTCCAGAAATATTGGGACATTGACACAATTCTAATCTTTTTGGCTCTATACACCACCACAATGGATTTGATTTGAAATGAAACAAATAAGATGTGCTTTAACTGCAGACTTTCAGCTTTAATTTGAGGGTATTTATATCCAAATCAGGTGAACGGTGTAGGAATTACAACAGTTTTTATATGTGCCTCCCACTTTTTAAGGGACCAAAAGTAATGGGACAATTGGCTGCTCAGCTGTTCCATGGCCAGGTGTGTTATTCGCTCATTATCCCATTTACAAGGAGCAGATAAAAGGTTCAGAGTTCATTTCAAGTGTGCTATTTGCATTTGGAATGCGTTACTGGCAACTCTTAGAACTAAGTTCTAAAAGCAAAAAAGAACAGTAACAGGCACAGCCCCTCCCAGGGGGCAGTCCCCACTGGAAGATAACCCCACACCCAGCTCTGCTAGTGTTGGGGAAATTGCAGATTTCATATTCCTCATTAAGGTTGGCCTCACAAATATGTATTATAGCCTCTAATATCCTGGTTACCTTGCATGACTCAACTTATTGGCATTTGAACTGCCTTATATGGTCAAGCTAGCCCCCTCTCCTCAGGAATGTAAAGGTCATATTGTTGCTTACCAGGGTGTTGGTTGGGGGTGGTCCTTTTTTCTTACACACAAGCTTAATACCACAGCCCAAACTGGTATAAGTTAGTCTCACCCAGAACAGCCACGAGGCAAGTGTCTGGTCCTGATCCCCTGTGCCATGTCAGAGACTCCATGGCTACGGAAGCAAGCACCTTTAGTTAAGTATTCTTGATATTTTCTGCATCAACAAAACCTTGAGAAGGTGCGCACAGAGGACCAAGTATCCGCCTTGCACACTTTAGACACAGACGCCTGATGTCGAAAAGCCCAGGAAGTGCTAATCGCCCTGGAAGAGTGAGCCGTAACCGGAAAGAGGGCCTCCAGACCCCAAACAGCATAGGCTCGGGATGTAGTCTTCATCTGTGAGGCGGTCTCCTGAAAACCAAAGTGATCCAGAGAGGTACCACAGATCCCAACAGGGAGCCTAGGTCTAACTCCTTGCACTAGGCAGAGAAAACTGAGCTAGCAGAGCTGGGTGTGGGGTTATCTGCCAGTGGGGACTACCCCCTGGGAGGGGCTGTGTCTGTTACTGTTCTTTTTTGCTTTTAGAACTGCCTGTTCTGCCTAGTAAATTCATGAAGAGGGCAGTATAACCCACTTAGTCCTAAGAGTTGCTGTGCCTGTCGATGAATGAAAGAGAAAAAAAAGTTTTAAATAAATATTAATAATAAAAATTGTGATCACATCGTATTGTTGCGAACGTCAGAGCAAGAGCAATAGTTTTAGCTCCAGACCTCCTGTGTAACTCTAAACTGGTAACCTGTAAAGGTGTTTACAGTGCTGCCCATGGAGATTTATAGGTATCTTAGTTTGGTGCTTTTCCACGGGCCTACACAATTTTAAAGCGTGACATGCTAGGTATATATTTACTCTGTGTAACATCATCTTTTATATTTTACCTAAAATTTGGTATTATATTGTGTTTGTATGCAATAAAATTTATTTAAAAAGGAAGTAAACTCTTCCTCTTTAATTGTACCTACAGATAAACCTACAGTAAGGCTTACCTGTAGGAACTGTAACGATCTCCTAAACTTGCACCGTTTAGGAGATATTTACTATATACGCTATCGCCGATGTCATCGACACATGCACACTGAAGGAACGACCCGCTCGTTCCATGACCAGTGGGGCCTGCGCGGGAGTGAAGTCATAGTGGCTCCGTCCAATCACAGCTCTGGAGCCCACGAGCCTGGAAGTAACCTTGGGAAAGGGGGAAAGGTGTCGGCCGTGTGAGCGGTATGCCGGCGCCGCTGCAGTGCATCGTTCTAGGGTAAGCATTTCATAATGAACTACTATGCAATGCATACTAGCTCATTATGGCTTTGTCTCGCAGGGTTTTTTTTGGGGGGGGGGGGGGGTTTGGAGGTTTTCAACCTCTAAGTGTATTTTTTCCAAAAAAATAAATTTGTTTGAAAAACTGCTGAGCAAATATCTGATCACTTAAAAAAATAAAACACCCAGCATTTTATTCTGTAGGGCCTCTGCTACTGTATGTGTGTGTATATATATATATAGATAGAATGTTTGGGGGTTCTAAATAATTTTCCAGCAAAAAAAAAAAGTAGATTTTTACATATATTGTATGTGAGAATTGTCAGAATTACAGCTGTATTGAAGTGGTTAAAAAGCCTTTTGCTAGACCTCACCAGTCTGAATAACCTAAGACCCATCTCCTTGCTCCCAGTTACTCCTAGAATACCTAGCCCACAAATGTCTGAGTTTTTATCTCACTGATAACAACCTTCTTGACCTCTTATAGGCTGTTTTTCGCCCACAACACTCCACTAAAACTGTCCTAAAACTCACTAACAACTTGCTAACTGCTACAAGCAATGGCCACCATGCAGAACTCGTACGATTATACTTTTCTTCTGCCTTCAACACAGTTAAACACTCACGCCACCTCAAAAACTCCACTCTCTTGGCCCCCAAGACTTTGCTTTTCCCGGTTCTTCTCCTACCTAAGTGCTCCTTCAGTATCACCTACAACTCTACCTCTTCTCTTCTTCTGCTTTCTGTATGGGTCACACAAGGCTCTGTCCTTGGACTCCTTCTGTTCCCTATCTACACCCATTACTTTGGTCAGCTGTGAACCTTGCGTTGTTTACAATACCATCTCTCTGCTGACGACACCCCTTCACCCCTTACAATACCATCTCTCTACTCCTCAGTTTACCCCTTCAATCTTCTTGTGCATCACTACTCTACTAACCAACATAACATTATGGGTGTAGAAACACTTCCTAGACTCAATCTCAAGCAATCTGAGCTCATATTATTTCCTCCCTCATTAGTTCATATAAGAAATTAAAGATCCATCTCTCTAACAGTTTCAGTAAGAACCACAATAATTTTAAATATATATTCTTTATTACAATCCATTGTAATAGAGATTGACGCGTTTTAGTATCTAATGACATATCACTGCTTGTTTATCTGCTGGGAATAATAGTGACAGATTGTTTATGTTCAGGTAAGCTGTGTCTGGGCTTTTTTTGTAGCACATACCCCAACTATTGGCGTAACTTCCAGGTATGTAAATAGCTCTGTTAGTACTCTCATTGACTAATCACAATACATAGGCATTTTTATGTGGCCGTGCATTGTATAATTGCAAATGTATGTATCCAGCAGTAGTGAAAGTTTACACAAGAGCCATGGCTGTACAATATTGAGCATGATAAAAAAAAAAGCTATTAACATTATTGTACCAAAAATGTGTTCTTCTGTCTGGAAACTAATGTCGTTTACAACTCAACAGAAGTTTATATTCTGCAATCTTTCCTTTTATAAAGGTAGTAGAACAATGTCTCTGGGAAAAATGTAAACAGTTGACATAGCAATGGTAAAGGAAAAGCTAAGGGTATGAAGGAGTTGAGAAAAACGAATGCATTATTTATAGATGTTTTTCAAAAAGTTGTAGCAATCAGAAAAAGATAGAAATACAGTGAAGACAAATTCAGTATAGTCAAAACCACCCATGTACAGTATAATCAACAGGACTGTGAACAGGATATCACAATTAGGCTAGGTATCATATAGAACCTGTGAACTTAAAGCAGAGCTCCATCTGAAAAGAGGAAGCTTCGCTTGCTTGCACCCTCCCCCCTCCACTGCCACTTTTTTTTTGGGAGGGGGGGGGGGGCGAGTACCTGGTTTTGACAAGTACCAACTCCCGACTCAGATTGCCACGGTGAATTAAGTCGGAAGCTCCCCATTCCCCCGCAGTCTTCACATCACAGGTCCCAGAAGACTACGGGACCATCCACAAGGCACATCGCGACTTGCTAAAAAATAGGCTGTAAAGCTGCAAGGCTTCCTGTCCTGTTTCCCTTACTAGAGATGCCAGCGTCTGCATCCAAAGTCAATTGAAGAATCGGTTGAGGACATTGCGGGATCCCTAGACAGGTAAGTGTTCTTATATTAAAAGGCAGCAGCTACAGTATTTGTAGCTGCTGACTTTTCATTTTTTTCTCAAGGTACCCGGAGCTCCTTTTCAACCACTTCATCCCCGGAAGGATTTACCCCCTTCCTGACCAGAGCACTTTTTGCAATTCGGCACTGTGTTGCTTTAACTAACAATTGCACGGTCGTGTGACGTTGTACCCAAACAAAATTGATGTCCTTTTTTCCCCACAAATAGAGCTGGCAAATAGGTGGCATTTGATCACGTCTGCGGTTTTTATTTTTGCGCTATAAACAAAGAGCGACAGTTTTGAAAAAAACCCAAAATTCATCAGTTTAGGCTGATATGTATGCTTCCTCATATTTTTGGTAAAAAAAAAAAAAAAAAATTGCAAAAAGCGTATATTGGTTTGGGCAAAATGTATGATTTATGGCGTTTTTATTTAATTTTTTTTACTAGTAATGGCAGTGATCTGCGATTTTTAGATTTGACTGCCATATTACGGCGGACCTTTCGGACACTTTTTTGAGTCCACTGACATTTATACAGCAATCAGAGCTTTAAATAGGCACGGATTACTGTGTAAATGTCACTGTCAGGGAAGGGGTTAACACTAGGGGGTGATCAATGGGTTAAATGTCTGTGTTCTAACTGTGTGGGGGCTGGGATGACTGGGGAAGGAGAGAGATCGCTGCTCCCATATACAGGGAACATATGATCACTCTCCTCTCCCCTGTCAGAATGGGGATCTGCTTGTTTACAGATCCCTGTTCTGTCACTGCGGGGAGCAATCGCGGGTAGCTGGCGGACATAGAGTCCGCCCCACCCGCTGACTGGCTCCCCCGCTAGCGTGAGTAGAAGCGCGCCTGCAACGGCGCGCGCCACAATACTTCTGCGCCCGCTGTCAGGTGACGCCGATTCGCGCAGGAGAGGAATGTTGCCGCCATCAATCCACAGCGGGCGGTTGGCAACTGGTTAACTTGTGAGCAAGTTAAAGAACAAGTTTCTTTAACTTGTGATCATCATAGGCACACATGAAGCCAAAATTATAGCCCAGCAGGTCCATGAGGTTGGACACACTGTCACACATATTGTTTTTGTTGGAGGGGATATTGCAAACAGGGTATTTATTTTATAGTATTATCTTCAAAAGACGTACGAAGCGGTTAAGGGCCCTTCAGGTCCAGGATCATGCGGACCCCATCCTTCGGGACCACGAACAGGTTGGAGTAAAACCCATGAAATCGTTCCGCATGCGGAACAGGGACCACTACCCCTTGACAAAGTAGGTCCTGCACCGCCCCAAACAGGCAGATGCAGGTTGGAAGCAAAGAACCTGTCCTGAGGACGGGAATGAAATTCTATTCTGTACCCTGACGAGATCACCTCATGCACCCAGCGGTCCGAAATGCGGGAAGTCCACCTGTCCGTGAACACCAGGAGGCGTCCCCCCACCCGAGTGGCGGGTGGGGGCAACCCTTCATGCGGAGGAGGTCCTCTGGCTTGTCACGCTTACGCTGCGAGTGACGCTTCTGTCCACCCACGGGGGCCTTGGCGGACTGTGAACCCTTGCCCGAGGGGCAGGAGGGACGAAAAAGCCACCTATGGGCCATAAAGGAGGGGCCTGGTTTGCGATGGGGCCCCATACCCTTCCTTGTCTCTGGGAGAAAGGTGCACTTCCCTCCCGTGAGATCCTTGATGATCTCATCCAAAGAGGCTCCAAAAAGCAACCCACCCTGAAAAGGCAAGTCCATCAAAACCTTCTTGGATGCCTGGTCCGCCGACCAGCATTTCCGCCAGAGCCAACGCCTGGCCACCACAGAGGACACGGACGCGTTTGCGATTAGGGGAGCTGCGTCCAAGGCTGCATCACACAGATACTGAAGCCCGTGAACAAGCTGATCAGCAAGTTCCACTCAGGCAGGGGGAACCTTTACCTTGCTCATTTAACGGTGTAACAGCTCTGCCCATTCAGTGAGCGTCTGACACCAGCGCAGAGGCCAAAACGGGCCGCATGGCTGACCCCGTCAGGACAAATATGGATCTGATGAGGGCCTCGGCCTTGCTGTTGGCCGGGTCCTTGAAGGACGGCGTGCCTTCCACTGGGATCGTGGTTGCCTTGTTCAGGCAAGACACAGGGGGATCAACCATAGGGAGTGATGCCCACTTTTTTAACAAGCTGTCCTCGAAGGGATAGCCCACAGAGAATCGCTTGGGTATGGGAAGGGAGCGGTGAGGCCGTTCCCAGTCTCTATAAACTAACTTATCCAGGTAGGACACATAGGGGAAAACCTTAGCCACGCAGGCCGGTCTATGTGACCCAAAGAGGACGGGCACCTCTTGCAAGGGTCCAGCCGTGACGTCCAACTTCAGAGTTTCACGCACTGACGTGATCAGGGCGTTCACTAGTGCCTTCTCGTGCGCAGCAGTGGTCGCCGCTATCGTCAGCGTCCGGGATGTCGCCATCCGACAGCTCAAGGGGGGTCCCCATCACGGTGGAGCCCATATCGGGGTCCGAGTCCTTACCATAGGAAGCGGAGGGCAGGGGCCGCTTTCTCGCCGCCCTGCAATCCCACAGCAACTCTACCCAGGAGACAAACGTCTCCAGGACCGCCGACAGAGCGTCAAGAGGGAGCGCAGTCCCTGAGGCACAGACTGCCATCAGAGAGGTCTGGTGGGCTTGCTACAGAGGGGCACCCCGAAGGGACTCACCACCTGCCCGCTCACCGACCAGGAGAGGAGCTGTGCCTGCTGCTGCCGACCGCCGTCGCTGCCCTTGCTGTCCACCAGGCCTGCTGCTGCTGTTTCTGCTGCTGCTGACCCACAGGTAGATGCAAGAGAGAGAGCTCTACGCCGTGCAGGGGGGTAAAACCGTGCCAAGAATGACCGGGACCGCCCCCCCCCAGCACACACTGGTCGGCACACGTGCATAGGCCACAAGAGCATGGCCGCCGATGCACACTAGAGGCCAGAACCCACAGCAGGAGCACCGCGACTACAACAAAATGGCCGCCGGCAACTTCGGAGGCCGAACCATGCGGCCAGCTAACAGAAAATGGTGGCTGGACAACGGCAAAATGGTCCCCAATCGATCCGATCGTGCCGCAAGCCAGCAGCACGAGGCAAGGAGGGGGGGACCAGCTAGGGGTCTGGGCCCACACCCTAGGAGCTCCTGAGGGGGGGAGAGCCCAGCAACAGCACAGCACCAGAGGGGGGTGAAGCAAAGAAGGCAGGAAGGGGGGGACCATTCACAAGCCTAACACCCCAGGGGGGACCCGCCAGCTCCCCCCCAGACCCCCGAGGGGGAGGGGGGCGAACCTACCCCATCTAGTCGGGTGGAGCGGGTATCCCACCCCAGACAGATCTGCCCACCCGGCAGGCCGGGGGAGCCGTCGGCCATGGGGCACACAGGGACATAGACTCAGGAGCCCGGTCATATGTGCGGCGGCGAGGCGTTTAGCCCACAGGGCCACCCTGTCCGGTTCGGGAGCTAAGGTCTGCACGCGCTCGATGGCCAACTGGGGAGACTACCTGGATCTGAAACCCAGCCTGTCACCCAGCACGGCTGCTTGATTGCAGTCATCACCTGTGAGGACAGCCGAAGTGGACCAAGAGAGGTACCACAGATCCCAATAGGGAGCCTAGGTCTAACTCCTTGCACTAGGCAGAGCAGGGTGGAGGGTTATCTGCCAGTGGAGACTGCCCCCTGGGAGGGGCTGTGTCTGTCTGTTCTTTTGCTGTTAGAACTGCCTGTTCTGCCTAGTAAACTCCTGAAGAGTGCAGTATGACCCACTTAGTCCATGAAAATGCTGTGCCCATCAAGGAATGAAAGAGAAAGGGACTCGGCCCTTAAGTGGTTAAATCAGCTCCAGAGTCTTCTCCTTCCTCCGGCATCTTCTTTCTTCTGCTGGGTCTTCTCCCTGTTCTTCCGATGTTGACACAACGCGATCTTTCACACTAATGCTGGCTCCGCGCTGTGCATTGACATATTGGCATGGGGCGGGGCCACCCACTGGCGTCAACTGGAGGCCCGCCCCCTTATGATGTCACCACCCGATGCATGATGGGGCAGTGACGTCATAAGGGGCGGGGCTTAGCTTCTACAGCAGTGTTTCTCAACTTCAGTCCTCAAGGCGCCCCAACAGGTCATGTTTTCAGGCTTTACATTAATTTTGCACAGGTGATTTGATCAGTTTCACTGCCTTAGTAATTACCACAGCGGTTTCATCTGAGGGAAATCCTGAAAACATGATCTGTTGGGGTGTCTTGAGGACTGGGGTTGAGAAACACTGGTCTACAAACTATGGGATACATTTATGGACTTTTTATTTTTTTTACTAATAATGGCAGCAATCAGCGATTTTTAGCGGGACTGCAGCGTACAAATCTGACACTAAGTGACACTTTTTGGGGACCAGTGACACCAATACAGTGGTCAGTGCTAAAAGAAAAAAAAAAAAAGCACTGTCAATGTATAAATGACACTGGCAGGGAAGGAGTTAACATCAGGGGCAATCAAAGGGTTAACTGTGTTTCCTGGGTGTGTTTTCTCTGTGTGCGGGATGGACTGACTCGAGGAAGAGACACATTTGTGTTCCTGATTAGCAGGAGTCACAGATATCTCTTCCTGTGACAGAATGATGGCCTTGTTACATATCCAGACCACTGCTCGGTCTCTCCAGCAAATGATCATGGGCGGCTGACGGCCATCACGGCTACCGGACCCGCTGATTGGCTTCCACTGTGTCCAGTCACAGCAGGAGTGTGGCTCCGGTGGCGTGCTCCCCAGAGACGATGGAAGAAATCACGTGCGGATACGAGATTTTGCGATTAAGGACCACCCTGCCGCAGTATATGTACGTGGGGCAGTCCTTAAGTAGTTAAACTGTTTGCCACATAGTTGCCCAATCTATACAGTGCATGGCAAGTCTATAATCATTGATAAGAGAGGACATAGAGCTGGATGGAACTGCACTGTATGAAATAGCCAATTATATGTTCTGAACCCATAGAAGGTCATTGTCTGAGATGGGCATAGATCCAAGCTTCAATGCAGTCAGCCTCATGAACAACATTGGCAGGGTTCCCTATTGTGCAGCAGGCACAAAGAAACAAAACTTGATTCAGGTCAGCATTACAGTACTATAACATCTTCTCTATCGCAGGCTGCAAAAGTGGAGCTAAATCCTCTTACATTTCATTCATGTGCTGAACCCTGGCCCTCCTTCCCCACTATGCCAGCACACCTCTGGCTCACACATGTACTGACATTCTATGAAGTGTGCTTCCTGCTCACGGGCAGAGGCAATGCCAGTCCATACATAGGCCAGATTTTCTTTCCATAAAAAATTTAAAAAAAAATCTTTTTTTATTATAAATATTACTCAACTCTTTTATTCATAAGAAACAAAAAATATTGAAAAAAATAGTAATTTCAAAGTAAAACAGAAAACTTTTTTTTACAAAAAAGCCTCCAAACAAATATGCTAGTTATGACAATGTGTGCAAACTAAAAGTCAAATGAAAGACGGGAGTTAAAAAAAACTGAAATAAACAGAAGCTATAACAAAGTCTTTTCTTTATGTCCTCCATCCTGTGCCTTTCACTTTCCTTGTGTCTGTGCGTTCTGCAGCTGTGCATTCACATTGTGGAAATGTTTCTCGGCTCTCATAGTGCTTTGTGCTTGTAGTATAAGAGCTGGTAGACTGGATAATCCATACTGAAAGATGAAATGAAAGGTTGCACTGAAGTTAGCCAAGTCTGACACACATTTCAGAGTGAACATGATTTCAAACATTGCCCCATGCTTCCTCTTCTCCAGAGAAATAGAGGGCCATTACTGACCTCCTTGTGAAAATGCCAGTTGCCTGGAAGTCATACTGATCCTGACTGTTTGAATAAGAACACAAAGAAGACATGCTGCTGGTAAATTCAGAGCTATTGCCGGCATACACGTTCCCAGTCAGCGTGGCAGGAATTATTGAAGTCACAGTGCAAGCATGACAGCCAAGAACTTAGCATGTTAAAAATGCCAGAAATGGCAGGCTGAATATGCAGGTACAGGTCTGCTTTACATTTTGAAACTTTAGCTGCTTATAAGAGGATTCACCCCATTGATGTTTTCATGTTTTCTGGTCATAGAGCTTTCAATCTAAGTGGGTTTCATTTTTTGTACTGAGATTAATACAAATAAACACTTGTGTGTGAAAAGGGAAAACTGTTCTCTAGAAAGGGAAAACTAAATTACAACAAAGAAAACGAACCGATTGAATCCATATGAACCATGTTTAATTTACCACACAAATCATTCTTGGTTCAACAGATTTTTTTAAAGAAATTCTCATATTTAGCCAATATACAGTAACTCACAAAAAAAAAAAAAAAAAAAAAAAAAAAAAAAAGAGTATACCCTCACATTTTTGTAAATATTTTATTCTATCTTTTCATGTGACAACACTGAAGAAATGACACTTTGCTACAATGTAAAGTAGTGAGTGTACAGCTTGTGTCGAGTCACTACAGAAGTACCTCCTCACCTTCTCCTGAGGTCACCGTTGGACACTTCAAGACCACTTGAGGTACGGGTTCTCCCAATTCCGTCACGACCCTTTATTACTACCGGTGTGTTTTATAACTGTGAAACCCGGGTTAAACCTGTAAAAGTGAAACCCCACATAAGTGAAAACTACGGTCGCCAAATCTGTACTTACCGACACACAACTCAATAAAACTCCTCTGTCGTTTAAATGTGACAATATGTTCGACATGTGAGTGATGAAATGTAACATCGTTTCACAGTAAAGAAGTCACAACAGTGTACTTTTCTA
>BLSH010115771.1:211793-228065 GCA_018402905.1 Glandirana rugosa
GAACGGATGTCAGTTCGTACCACCACCCTCACAGTACCAGATCCCGACGTACTCACGATGGTCTTGACTCCTCGATGTCAAGTAACTCCCTTGGTGCTTTCGGTTGTACATGACACTGTATGACTTCGTCTCGTACTAGGGGAGGGAAACCTCTGACCCGGTGTCCCGTCATAAGGTTGTATTCCTGGGGTTTGTGTGGAGGTTCTACTGGTGACGGAACGATTTCTTCGACTCCCATTTCCACTACCTTACCGGTTCGTACAGAGGTCTGGATTTAGGATAACTCATAGACACCCCGTAGGAATTTGCTTTCCACCTTCTCACGTTCCAGAGATTGTAGGTGGTCGAGTCACTACAGAAGTACCTCCTCACCTTCTCCTGAGGTCACCGTTGGACACTTCAAGACCACTTGAGGTACGGGTTCTCCCAATTCCGTCACGACCCTTTATTACTACCGGTGTGTTTTATAACTGTGAAACCCGGGTTAAACCTGTAAAAGTGAAACCCCACATAAGTGAAAACTACGGTCGCCAAATCTGTACTTACCGACACACAACTCAATAAAACTCCTCTGTCGTTTAAATGTGACAATATGTTCGACATGTGAGTGATGAAATGTCCTAGACCATGACACTCCCACCACCATGCTTGACTGTAGGCAAGACACACTTGTCTTTGTACTCCTCACCTGGTTGCCGCCATACATGCTTGACACCATCTGAACCAAATACGTTTATCTTGGTCTAATCAGACCACAGGACATGGTTCCGGTGTCCTTAGTCTGCTTGTCTTCAGCAAACTGTTTGCGGGCTTTCTTGTGCATCATCTTTAGAAGAGGCTGCCTTCTGGGACGACAGCCATGCAGACCAATTTGATGCAGTGTGCAGCGTATGGTCTGAGCACCGACAGGCTGAGCCCCCGCCCCTTCAACCTCCGCAGCAATGCTGGCAGCACTCATACGTCTATTTCCCAAAGACAACCTCTGGGTATGATGCTGAGCACGTGCACTCAATTCCTTTGGTCGACCATAGCGAGACCTGTTCTGAGTGGAACCTGTCCTGTTAAACCACTGCATGGTCCTGGCCACTATTGCTGCAGCTCAGTTTCAGGGTCTTGGCAATCTTTTTATAGCCTAGGCAATCTTTATTTAGAGCAACAATTCTTTTTTTCAGATCCTCAGGGAGTTCTTTGCCATGAGGCGCCATTTTGAACTTCCAGTGATCAGTATGAGAGAGTGATAACACCAAATTTAACACACCTGCTCCCCATTCACACCCGAGGCCTTGTAACACTAACGAGTCACATGACACTGAGGAAGATAAATGGCTAATTGGGCCCAATTTGGACATTTTCACTTAGGGGTGTACTCACGTTTGTTGCCAGCAATTTAGATATTAATGGCCGTGTGTTGAGTTATTTTGAGGGGGACAGCAAATTTACACTGTTATACAAGCTGTAAACTCACTACTTTATATTGTAGCAGTGTAATTTCTTCCGTGTTGTTACGTGAAAAGATAGAATAAAATATTTACAAAAATGTGAGGGGTGTACTCACTTTTGTGATACTGTTATTAGTTACATAGCGATCACCTGTATGTACAGTGGGTATAGAAAATAATCACCTCCCTATAAAATAAAAATAATCAAGTTATTGCTTTGCAGCCTAAAATGAAGACAGACACAGGTTTTGTCTTATCCAGCTGTATTTACTCAGTGCAACTTAGAACATCCAAGTAAAAGATATAGCACCAACATGTCAGAAAAAAAAAAAAATCAAAAACAGAATCACTGAGTTGAAGGAATGCCCTCTCTTAAAACTAGACTCAATCAACTGTAGCTAATCACCTTATCAATGGCACACAAAGCCATTTTCAGCTGTGGTCATTTTGATTAGCTCAGCATGAAAACAGCTTTCCTGGAGCATTTCAGTCCATTGTAGTGCAACTGAAGCAAACAATCAACTATGGATGGCAAGGCACTGACACTGGCATCTCCCGGATAAACATGTGGACAGGCACAAGTCAGGAGATGGAACATTTCAAATGCTTTATCAATGCCTACAACCACAATAAAGTTTATTATTAAGAAGTAGAAGGTATTAGGTACAACACAGACCCTCCCTGGATCAAGACGTTCACTCCAAACTGGATGAAAGAGCCAGAAGGAAACTGGTCAGAGAGGCTACTAGAGCAACTCTGAAACAGTTGCAGGAATTTATGACAAAGAGTGGTCATTGTGTGCATGTGATAACAATATCGCGAATTCTACACAAATGTGGCTTGTATGGGAGGGTTGCAAGAAAAAAAAAAAACACTCCTCAGTAAAGGCCACATGCAGTCACGACTGAGCTTTGTCAAAAGCACCTTGAATATTCTGGTGCCACATGGAAAAGGGTGTTATGGTCACATGAAACTAAAATTTAATGATTTGGCCTCAAAACCAAATGATATGGTGGAAATCCAATACAGCTCACCATCCACATAACACCATTCCTACAGTAAAGCATGGAGGTGGTAATATCCTGTTATGGGGTGTTTCTCTGCAGCAGGGCCTGGAGCACTTGTCAGGATAGAAGAAAAAAATGGATGGGGCAAAATGCCTTCAAATTCTTGGAGGAAAATTTGCTGCCCTCTGCCAGAAAGTTGTCAAAAAAAGGAGAAAAGGTGAATGTCCTTGCATGGCTTAATCAGAGCCCAGACTTAAATCCCATTGAAAATCTGTGGAATGACTTGTAGACTGCAGTCCACAAACTGTCACCATCAAATTTACCTGCACTTGAGCAGTTCTGCAAAATAGAGTGGGTGAATACTGCAAAGTCTGGATGTGCAAATTTAGTAGAGACATATCCAACAGGCTAAAGGCTGTAATTAAAATAAAATGTGGTTCAACTAAATACTGACTCAAGGTGGTGATCTTTTTTCAAACTCACCAATTCCGTTTTTGAATTTTTTTCTGACATGTTGGTGTTAGAACATCCAAGTGAAAGATATAAGTTGCACTGAGTAAATACAGCTGCATAAGACTGTCTTCATTTCAAGCTGCAAAGCAACTAAATGTGACTGGGGTGGGGGTGATTCTTTTGTATACCCACTGTAGTTAAAGTGATATTAAAGTAATTTTTTTTTAAAAAAAGGAGGTTTATTTGCTCTGTGCAATTGTATTCCACAGAGAAGCCCCTTACAGCTTTTTTGGTGGTCCCCCACTGTCACTCTCCACTCAAACCATGTCCTGAGGGGGCACTCTTTCGGGTTTGTTCCTACGCCAGGCTGTGTGCACCCATAGACACACAGCATGGCTTGGCCACACCCCTCACTCCCTTCTGGATTTGACTGACAGCAACTGGAGCCAATGTGCCCTCAGTGAAGCCTGTGAGTGCAGGAAGAGAGAGAGTGGGTCTGCCGACGAGGACGGTGCTGGATCCTGAGTTGTGTCATGTTATTGTTTAGGGGCAGGAAGAAGCGCTATGGGAACAATTTTTAACCTTAATGCAGGGAATGCATCAAGGTAAAAATATTTTGCATTTATAACTACTTTAAGCCCCAGTTCGCACAGGCACGCTGTGCAATATCACATGTGATTCGCAACGCACTGCAGTGCAAATCACAAGTGATGTCTGTGTGATGCGATTTTAGCCATGCAGGTAGTATGGCTGAAATCGCATCACTTTCGGGCTAAACACACAGGACCCTTTCTTGCGTGGGCACCAGAATCGGATAGCACGGGTGTTCACACCTATGCGATCCGATTCATGTCCGAACTGTCAGTTCGTACTGCGATATGTGAGCTGAAAAGGGGGTGTCGTTAACAATGTATTGACACTCCCCTCAGTTTGCATATGGCAGTGTGAACTGCTGTCGGGTGCGATGCGGGAATCCGCAGTGGATTTGCAGTGTTCCTGCATCGCACTAGTGTGAACCGGCAGTAAAGCAGACCTAAACAGCACAACACAATCTGCATACTTGAAAAGCCAACATGCTACCTGTGAAATATGTTTCGAAAGCCAGGATGCCTCAGCTAAGCTTGCAATGCAGTAAATCAGATACTTGCCACTGTAATGTTTACAGTAATATTCCATATATGGGATAGTCATAGTTCTAAATCTTTTTTTGTGGCAATACTCAATGGGGTATAACCATTACATAAATGATTAATATGGTACCCTTTTAATCTTTCAAAATCTATACTAATTTTCTTAATCAGAGTTGCTGGCTGATTAACCACTTACAGTTTCCTTGGCGCTGGGTTTTTTAGCTCTGCACTTCCTGTAATCCTCCTGTAGCTGCCCAAGGTTTTCTAGGAAGGTTTTAGAATTCTCTATGGATTTCTGTCTTTCCTCTAGTTCTGAACATTCTCTCTGTAGCTGGTTAAGTCTTGGTTGTTTCCTATAAATAGAAGATATCATCAGCAGTCCATCCATCCATTTGACTTCTTAAGGCCCCTTGCACAAGTGCGTCATCATTTGTTGATGTTTACTCAAGAACTTGCGAAGCCTGTGTGCAAGGTGCCAAAAACTGTGTGTAAAGACATGAGTAATGTTGAGTATAGGCGAGTACAATTCTTCTTCATTGCCAGTATTGTAATATTCTCATTTATACTTATGATGCCCATGTGCAAGCAAGGCTAGTAAATTACTCCACTCAAATGAAAAATGTTCTATTTTGTTTTACTGCTCTGTACTCATTGCTATATTACTAATCTTTATTCAGCTGTGTGCAATCAGGGCCGGCTCTACCACTAGGCGGAGTAGGCGGCCGCCTAGGGCGCACTGCTGCCTAGGGGCGCCTGGCCACTGTTGATCTGTCACTGGCTGCTCTGCATTGATTGATGTAAAAAGTGACACTGTCTTACTGAGATAATGAGATTGTATTATCACATGCCATTTGCAAATGTATATAGAAATAGTGACTGATCTGCCAAATACTCCCCTTCCGCCCCCACCCCCTGTGAGGCTGTATTTGATGGGCACAGGTGAAGCTGTATTTGATGGGCACAGGTGAAGCTGTATTTGTTGGGCACAGGTAAAGCTGTATTTGATGGGCACAGGTAAAGCTGTATTTGATGGGCACAGGTAAAGCTGTATTTGATGGGCACAGGTAAAGCTGTATTTGATGGGCACAGGTAAAGCTGTATTTGATGGGCACCTGTGAAGCTGTATTTGATGGGCACCTGTGAAGCTGTATTTGATGGGCACATGTGAGCCTGTATTGATTGGCGCTGGTGAGGCTGTATTTGATGGGCGTTGGTGAGGCTGCATTTGATTGGCACTGATCAGGTTGCAATTCATTGGCGCTGATCAGGCTGGGCAGAGAATATGGGGTGGAGTCAGGGGTGGAGCCAAGGGGGGCGGCAAAATATGGTTTTGCCTAGGGTGGCAAAAATCCTTGCACCAGCCCTGTGTGCAATGTCCCATAGGCAACAATGTATCTCATTTCAGATCAGTAAAAAACTCAGCATTTTTTACTCTTATTGGCTTGTATTCTAAATATCTGGTTCCTATTTATATAACAAGATAAAGAATGACACGTTCCACGCATTTTAGCACCCATTCAGCTGTCTTATAACAAATCACTGACTCCTAGTTGGTAAAGTTCAATTTCAAAACCAGTCCAACCAGTTCAATGTGTGTGTGTGTTCCTGTCAAAAAAAAAAAAAAATTAGAACCCATATCCCTCAATGTTGTGCTCGCTAAGCTGCCCACCTACAAGTTTTTTGAAATTATCAATACGTCCTGCTGACTCCACCGATTTTGGAAGTAAGTTCCACATCCTTACCGCCCTGATAGTGAAAAACCCCCTATGCATTTTAAGGTTAAACAACTTATCCTCCAATTTCATGGAGTGGCCCCATGTCTGCTTATACTTCCAGAGACTGAATAGTTTATTCCCTAGGCTAGAATCAAAACAGTGAGACAGCCAATCACAAAGCCAATCACCTAATATTTTCAGAGATACAAATAGGAATAATTGCTACAGATGGACTAGATTTGTGGCAGTTATGGATTTGGGCCAATTTGCTCATCATTAAAGAGGAAGTAAACCCTGATGGGGTTTACTTCCTCTGTATTCCCCTGCAAAGTAGAAACACACTGGGCTACTATGCATCGCATAGTAGCCCATTATGTGTCACTTACCTGCAAACGAAGCCTGCGACGTCCAGCAATGTCCCCTGTGCAGGCAGCGTGCATCTTCAGCCCCGTGTCACGTGACGTCACTCCGGCGTATGCGCGCGGGAGCCGCCAGTCACGGCACGATCTCAGTGAAGAAACGGCACGGAGGCCGTTTCTTCACTGCGCATGTGCCGAAATGACATTGGCACATCTAGTACACTGCATATCTCCTAAACTGTGTAGGTTTGGGAGATATGCAGGGCACCTACAGGTAAGCCTTATTATAGGCTTACCTGTAGGTTAAAGTGGTTGTCACGTGTTGACAGCCACTTTAATTTTCAAGTTATAATGCAAAACAAGCAATTAAGTAAAAGTTTTAGTGTAAAGAAAATAAATAAAAAATAAACTTACTTCATAATCTCATCTTTCACCTCAATCAAGCGTTTTCGTTTTCTTCCAATCTCTAGTTGCGCCTGTAGGATATATCAAAGGCACACTCCATTCAGGCATGGAAACTCAGTTGTAACAGCAAACAATACAAAATGGCATTACAAAACAAGACGAGCCAGTATTATCACCTCTATTAAACTTCCTTTCTAAACTGATATAAAGGACTATATACTATAGTTATCCTATAGGGCAGTAGTGCGCAACTGATATGGCCTCTGATGTGGCCCGGCAGGTCTTCCCGACCCGCCATCCCCGAGCATCAGTGTGAAGAACAGAGCCGCCGCTAGAGGAAGCAGAGCCGATGCTTCCTGTATATCGCTGGCTTCTTCACAGGCGGAGTGATACTAAATGTACTCCGCCTGTGACAGGAAGCATCGGCCCTGCTCTCTACTGCAGCCGCATGCATCTGTCACACTGATGCTCGGGGATGGCGGGTTGGGATTCGGGATCCCGCAATCTGGGACAGTAGCCATCAGTACCAGCCAGCAGTACCCATACCAGCCAGCAGTACCAGTACCAGCCAGCAGTACCAGTACCAGCCAGCAGTACCCACTAGCAGTACCATTACCAGCTCAGCAGTACCCACCAGCAGTACCAGCCAGCAGCAGCCACCAGCCATGCCCACCTGGGGACAGTAGCAGCCAGAGTTACCTGCAGGAATATGAGATCAGTTGAGGTGCAGGTACCGCACTGCATCAGTGTGAAATTAGCCTTAGGCCCCTTTCATACGATCGGGCCGATTGGGTCCGCCTGTCTGTTTTTCATGTGGACTCAAACGGACTCTCCATTCACCTCTATAGAGCGGCAGATGTAAATAGACTCATGTCTATTTACACCCGCCTATCTCCAATCCGATCTGCTTAAAAAAACAAAAGGGTATCATCTGTCCTCTTCCGTCTGGGCGGATCGGAGGACCCTTAGGGTAGAGCGGGTTGCGTCCGTGTCTGCTCTACCTATGCGGAGTGGACACAGACTGCATCCACCTAGGTAAGTATAATGTGGGAAAAAAATAGGATTTTTTCGTCATAATTACCTATAAAATCCTTCTCTTTGAATACATCACGGGACACAGAGTTAGGCTAATATTCATTACCTACTGGGTTATACTTCATCGTCAGGTAAATGGACACTGGTAGACAAAGCCTTATACAGGAAGTGATCCCCTATATAACCCTTCCCATACAGGAAGTACAGTTTTGTAGCAAGTACTGAATCCTCAAAAAGAGGGGAGGGACCTCCGTGTCGAGTGATGTATTCAAAGAAAAGAATTTTACAGGTAAGTGGGACGAAAAAAAAATTTCTTTTTCATACATCACGGGACACAGAGTTAGGCTAATATTCATGACCTACTGGGACGTCCCAGAGCAATAGCCTTGAGGGGAGAGAGACACCCTGCCAAACAATAGCCATCAGACCCTATATGGCAGCCCGCAGTACACTGCAGCCGAAAGCCCAATCCTCGGCTGCTCGAACATCCACTTTATAAAATTTTGTGAACGTATGCACTGAAGACCAGGTGGCAGCCTTACAAATCTGAGCCACAGATACCGGATAGCGAAAAGCCCAAGAGGTTCCTACACCCCTGGTAGAATGAGCTCTCATCCTGAAGGGAGGAGCCTTATGTTTCAGATCGTAGGCCTGAATGACCAACTGGAAGACCCAATTGGCAATGGAAGCTGCCTGCCCCTTCTTGGGTCCTTCTGGTAAAACAAGAAAGGAGTCTGATCCTCGGATCTCTACAGATCTAGACAAACTCTGACTGCCGGGACAACATCCAAGGAATGCATAGTTACATAGTTAGTGAGGTTGAAAAAAGACAAGTCCATCAAGTCCAACCTATGTGTGTGCTTTTATGTCAGTATTACATTGTGTATCCCTCAATGTTGTGGTCCCTTAGGTGCCCATCTAATAATTTTTTGAAATGATCTATGCTCCCAGCTGAAACCACTGTTTGTGGAAGAGAATTTCACATGCTCACTGCTCTTACCAAGAACCCTTTACGCAGTTTAAGGTTAAACCGCCTCCCTTCTAGTTTTAGGGAATGTCCGCGTGTCTTTGTGTACTCGCGCGGAATAGTTTTGTCCCTATTGTGGGGTCACCAGTACAGTATTTGTACATTGAAATCATATCCCCTCTCAAGCGTCACTTCTCCAGAGAGAATAAGTTCAGAATCTTTCCTCATAACTAAGGTCCTCCAATCCCTTAATTAGCTTTGTTGCCCTTCTCTGAACCCTTTCAAGTTCCAGGACATCCTTTCTGAGGACTGGTGCCCAGGACTGGACAGCATACTCCAGGTGCGGCCTCACCAGAGACTTGTAGAGTGGGAGAATGATTGATTTATCCCTGGCGTTAATCCCTCTCTTGATGCATGCCAACATTTTGTTAGCTGTGCTTACCGCAGCTTGGCATTGCATGCCATTGCTGAGCCTGTCCTCTACTAGGACCCCTAGGTCCTTTTCCATCCTAGATTCCCCTAGAGGCTCTCCCCCTAGTGAGTAGATTGCGTTCATATTCTTGGTACCCAAATTCATTATTTTACATTTCTGTACGTTAAACCTCATTTGCCACTTATCTGCCAACCCCATTTGTTTAGATCTTCTTGCAAGGTTTCCACATGCTTTGAAGAAATGATTGCCCTGTTTAGCTTGGTATCATCCCCAAATATTGAGATTGAGCTGTTAACCCCATCCTCCAGATTGCTTATGAATAAATTGAATAGGATTGGCCCCAGGACAGATCCCCGGGGAACCCCACTTTCTACACCAGACCATTTTGAGTACTCCCCATTTATCCCCATCCTCTGGACTCACCCCTGTAACCAGTTTTCAATCCATGTACTCAACCTTTGATCCATGCCGACAGACCTTAGCTTGTACATTAAGCGTTTATGGGGAACTGTATCAAATGCTTTTGCAATAGTCTCTCTTGTGACTAAGGACAGCGGAGACTTGTCCCACCGTGACAGAATCGCTCGCTGAAGGAGCAGAGTGTGACTCTGGGCGTAAGGTACCGCCTCGAAGGCTGACACCATAAGCCCCAACACCCGCATACAGAACCGTAAGGAGGACCACCGGCGTGACAGCAGGGTTCGCATCACTGCTTGCAGCGTCAGTAACTGGGCCAGGGGTAAGAACACCTTCGCCTGCTCCGTGTCCAGAATCAGACCTAAGTATTCCAGGCGACAGGACGGGGTCACTGTCGACTTCTGCAGATTGATCAGCCAGCCGAAGTCTTTCAACGAGGCCATGGTGATAGCCACGTTCTCCTCCAGAGCCGAAGCGGACTCCACTCTCTGGAGCAGGTCATCGAGGTATGCTACCACCGCAATGCCTCCCTGCCTCAACAGAGCCAGCACCGGAGCCACCAGCTTGGTGAACACCCGAGGCCAGACCGAAGGGAAGTGTCACGAATTGGTAATGAAGATCTCCCACTGCAAAGAGCAGGAAGCGCTGGTGCCGGAGACAAATGGGAACGTGGAGGTACACGTCCCTGATATCCAGGGACACCATGAAGTCCCCTTGGTGCAGGGCGGCCACGACCGAACGGACAGATTCCATCCTGAATTTTCACGCTTTCACAAAGCGGTTTAGCGCCTTCAGGTCCAGAACTGGCCTGACCCCCCCCCTTTTTGGGGACCACAAATAGGTTTGAATAGAAACCGTGGAACCTTTCCAACGGAGGCACTGGCACGATCACCCCCTGGTCGGAGAGTGCCTGAACAGCCCTTGGAAGGGCCTCCCGATGCCCCTGAGGGAGTCTCAAGTTCGATGGGAAGAACCTGTCTGGGTGTAGAGTGCTGAACTCTATCCTGTACCCGGAGGACACCACTTCCTGCACCCACCGGTCGGAAATGCGGGCAGTCCACCTATCTGCGAACCCCAGAAGATGCCCCCCTACCCGAAACTCGGGTGGGGGCAACCCATCATTCAGAGGAGGACTTCTCCTCTGTTTTTCGGTCTTGCGTTGCCAGGGTCGTTTACCGGCCCCCGGGCAGACTTGCCTGGCCTCGACCCCTTGCCCGCTGCACAGGGGGCACGAAAAAACCTTTTCTGACCTGAAAAAGTAGGACCCTGCTTGTGGCGGAACTCCCGCCGCCTGGGCTCCGGAAGAAAAGCACTCTTCCCTCCAGTGAAATCCTTAATGATTTCATCCAACTGCGCCCCAAAGAGCCGACCACCCTGAAAAGGAAGATACGTAAGGCCCTTCTTAGACGCATGGTCACCCGACCAGGAGCGTAACCAGAGTACCCGTCTGATAATGACTGCGAAAACAGACATTTTAGACAACATGGGAAGCAGGTCCAGAGCTGCGTCACACAGGTACCGAAGACCCGGAAACAAATGATCTGCTCTCCGCGAAGCCTCAAGCGTCGTCCCGCAATCCAATCATTCTGCAGCTCCGTCGTACACTCAGACAGAGATTGCGCTGCCATGGCTGACGCCAGGGCCAGCCTCATGGCTGACCCCGCCAGGAGGAAAAGTGCTTTAGACACTGCCTCCGCCCTCCTATCAGCTGGGTCCTTAAACGAGGGAGACCCCTCCAAGGGAATGTTAGTTCAGGCGAACCACCGGAGGGTCCACTGCGGGGGATGCCCACTTCTTCACAAAGCTATCCTCAAAAGGGTAGCGTATAGCGAAGCGTTTGGGTAGGGCGAAGGAATTCTGCAGATGCTGCCATTCCTGATAGACCAGGTGGTCAAAAAATTGATCATAAGGATAAGCCTTAGGGGACCTGGGTGGCTTAGCAGACCCGCAAACGTATGCGGACTCCTGTGACTCCCCTGCTTGGTCCAATCGCAAAGACGCACAGATATCAGTAATCAGTGCGGCCACCAGCGCCTTCTCGCGTGCAACCGAGGCCTCCTGGTCTTCTTCGCCGTCCGAGGGGTCCAGCTCGCCCTCTGAGAGCTCCACGGGGGTCCCCATGACCCCCGAGGCCACTTCCGGTTCAGACTCTTCCCCTGAAGAAAGAGGGGGAGGCGGACGCTTTTTAGGGGCCCCTTTAGCCCTGCTCGGCCCCACCCGGGGAAGGAATGCCCCAAACACTGCTTTCAGCCGGTCCAGGGACACCAGGGTCCCCAGCGCAGGTTCCGCTGCCACTGACTTTTCCTCAGAAGGAACCGCAGGGTCATCCGCCATCATACCACCGGACCTGACAGGCAGAAAAAAAATGCCCTGACACCTCCACAATGCAGCCCCACCGCCACCCCACAGAGCAACCAGGGAGACCCCAGGAGAACTACACCCACCGCTACCAGCACCCCAGGGACAGCCCAGCTATAATTGCTGTTTGAAGCCTCACAAGCGCTGCATCCCAGTAGGAGTGCTTAGTGACCGCCAGTCATAGAGCCTACGCCGCCTGTGCCATCCACGCTGTCCCAGGGTGAAAGAGGAAGCAAAACGGCAGCAGCACTTTTTTTTTTTTTTTTTTACAGGGACATCCAATATGGCCGCTGAGCGGTCAAAGCTAGAGGTCAAAGCCTGTAATACAGGCCGCGACTACAGCAAATTGGCCGCCGCTCAGCACTAGAGGGAAAAACCCCAAGAAAATAGCCGCGGCTACGGCAAAATGCCGGTGACCTGCCGCAAAATGGCGGCAGATCGCCGCATGGCGGTGCGGAAGAGGGGGGTGCCTAGAACACCCAGGAGAGGCACTAGCCCAGCGAAACACCCTCCACCGGCCGGCTCAAATCGCTAAAAATCGCCCAGCCCCCCCTTGCGCCCCTAGGGGGGGGGGGAGAGGGGGCCACTCACCAGTCCGACGGGCGTAGCAGGTAGCCACCCAGGTGCAGACCTTCCCCCCACTGAGGAGAGGGATGCTGCAGGCCGCAGGCCCCTGGACGGGAACAAGATCCGGTCACTGGGCTCAAGTGGGGGTCACCCACTGGCCGTCCGCACGGAACGGGCACGATGCGGCGGGCCCTGCCAAGGCTAAGGCTAGCTCGCATCGGTCGGCCGCGCTGGGGATAGTGCAGGATTCTAGCTATCCTCTATGCCCCAGCCAGCTTCTTGATAGCAGTCTTCATCAGATAGCTTGAAAAAAATAAAAAAGCGGTAGCAAAAAAGATGAACTGCAGGTCCCATAAGGGAGCCAGGTCTAACTCCTTGCACTAGGCATAGAAAAACTGATATGCTAAGCAGAGCAGAGGGGTTATATGGGAGAGAGAGGGCGGCCCCCTGGGAGGGGTCAGCTTGCTTTCTTTCTATTTGCCTAGTCAACTCCTGGTAGGATGTGCATATAACCCCACTTGTCAATGAAGGGCTGCGTCTGTCAGTGAACGTAGGAGAAATGATGTTCCTCTGCAAATTGAGGTTGAAAGATAGGTACGTGTAAATATGCTTCCTTGATATCGATGGAGGCCAAGAAGTCTATCTGGAGCGAGGCTACTGAGCGGACAGACTCCACCCGATAGGACTGGAGTAATTGATGCTGGTTCAGCGATCTTAGATTCAAAATGGGTCTTGTGTCCCCATTTGGTTTTTGAACCGCGAACAGGTTTGAATATAACCCTGCGCTTCTTTCGGATACAGAAACCTGTATAATCACTCCCTGATACACTAAATGATCTAGTGCCTGAAACAATAAGTTTCTCTTTGGAGGATCTGAGGGAACGCTGGATCTTAGAAACCTCTGAGGGGGAACCCTTCCGTAATTCCAGCTTGTAACCGTGGGATACTGTCGAGGTGACCCACTGGTTCTGAAGCACTGTTCTGCAAATGTCCGCAAAGTGCAGCAGCCTTCCCCCCACCCAATAGAGTGGGGCGTCCCCTCAAAAGGAGGGCTTGGTGCTGGGTTTAGAAGAGTTTTGGACCCAGGGTTTCTTATGGCCCTGCAGCTTGCCCCTGGCTCTAGCACACTGTTGGCGACGGAAATGACTTGGCGCTGAGACAATTGAGGAAGCGGTCCCTTAAATTTTAAACGAGGGATGCCTAGTCCTTCTCTTCACAGGAAGTAGAGAGCTCTTCCCTCCGGAAATCTTTTGGTGATGATTTGGACAAATATATCCAAACGTACGTTCCCCATGAAAGGGGAACCCTGCCAATAATTTCTTACAAGGAAGCTCGGCTGACCAGTTTTTAAGCCATAGAAGTCTGCGCATGTTTACAGACAGAAGAGCCATACGAGAGACCTGCTGTATAGAATCTATTAAGGCATCTACAGCAAAACACAGTGCTCAGGGAATATCTGCCCTGTTTTCAGCAAGATCATCCTCCTGGTTAGGCCTGTAAAGCCGTCTGACCTGATCGTTTAAGGAGTGGTAGACTCCAATTGCTGCAACAGCTGGCTGAATAGCTGAACTGCCCAAAGAAAATGAAGCCTTTAACAATGACTTCAGTTTCTTGTCAACAGGGTTTTTCAAGCCCTGTGCATTATCCACTGGACAAGTTAAGTTCTTGTTTAAGGAAGAGACTGCCGCATCTACGGCTCGCATGCTCCATTTTTTAAACAAACTTTTCCTCCATAGGGAATAAAAGGAAAACTTCTTAGGAGCAACAAAAAACCTTTCAGGATGTTCCCAATCAGCATACACCGCCTGTTCCAAAAGCGGGTGCAGGGGGAAAGCCTGTGCAGCCTGAGGCGGCTTCAGGGACCCCAAAGACCACAAGGGAGGTTCAGAAACCTCTGCAGGAGGTAGCTTAAAGGCAGAACAAACCATCTTGGTAAAATTCTGGATCAAAAGCCTTTGCGACTAAAGAGAAAATCAATAATTAAAAAAAATAAATAAATAAATAAAAAAAAAAAAAAAAAAAAAGCCTCTGTGACTGAGAGGCTGATACCAACTGGACATCTTCTGCCCCAGATTCCTCAGACGCAGACTCATCTGCCGAGCCATCTCCTGAGTCTTTAGCATCTAGCTCGTCCTCAACCCATTCTTGCTCCAAATTAGGAGGCTCAGGGGAGGGGGATCTGTTTTTGGAAAATGTGGAAAGAAAATGAAAATTTTTTTTTTTTTACACAAAGTTGTCCATTTTTACAATATTTCTAACACACAGCATGTACCTAGCAAAAATTACTCCCCAAAATAATTTCTGCTACTCCTCCCGAGTATGGCAACACCACGTTTGACACTTTGCCACAGCCTGACCACATACAGAGGCCCAAAATGCAGGGAGCACCGTCAAGTGTTCTAAGGGTATACATTTCAAATCTAATTTGACTACCTTTTACACTATTGTGAGGCACTGTGGTGGCATGGATAGGCACTGTAGTGGCATGGATGGGCAGTGTAGCAGCATGGATGGGCACTGTAGTGGCACGGATGGGAAGTGTAGTGGCACGGATGGGCACTGTAGTGGCATGGATGTGTCACGGATGAGAACTGATGTGGTATGGATGAGCATGAATGAGGTACAAATGAGCCGTGGATGGCAATGACTGAGCACGGATGGGGATGGATGAGGATGAATGAGCACGGATGGATGGATGAGCATGGATGGGTGAGCATAGCTGGGTGGGTGAGCACGGATGGATGGCTGGGTGAGCATGGCAGGGTGAGGATGGCTGGATGGGTGAGCATGGCTTGCTGCGTGAGGATGGCTGGCTGGATGGATGCGGAGAGCAGTCTGGCACGTAGCAGCGCTGTGGGCACTACACATCCTGCCCACAGCTTTGCTGCATCTGCGCTCTCCCCCTCACACACTGCACCGATCGGGGGAGAGCAAAGCCGGAACTTCCGCCGGCTTGTTTACATGTGATCGCTCCGTCATTTGACAGCGATCACATGGTAAAAAGCCGCTGCGAGCGACCATTCACCACGATCCGTGAGGACCCGGCGGTCACGGATGTTCCCGGGTGCACGCCTGAAGTTCGTTCATGGGAGGACATCATTGTACGTCCTCCCAGAGTTAAGCAACCGCCCTGTAGCCATCATTTGACTATAGGGTGGTTGTTAACTGATTAATAAAGTAGTAAAGAGCAAACATTTTGTAGTGCAGAAAAGTAGAACCATCTAGGCCTGGAGACTTGCCAGCTTGCATCTGTACAGGGCTCCTACTAATTCCTCCTATGTAATCAGACAATCTAAGACAGAAAGAACCATGGTGGGAAGACAGGGTATGCCCACCTCTTCAAGATATTTATTAACCACCTGCCATCTGCGCCATAGCCGAATGACGGCCACAGCGCGGCACTAAAATGCCGGGAGAACGTCAATAGACGTCCTCCTATTTGGCTCGTGCTGGGCGCGCTCCCACGGGCGCGAGCACGTGCCGCCGCACGCTGCGGGAGCGTGCCCGCGGGTCGGGCGGACCCGATGTCCGCCGGAGACCCGCGATCTCCTTACAGAGAGGAGGAAAGGGGAACCGCCGAAGTAAACACGGCGGTTCCCCGTTCTGTGAGGGGGGGCATGCCAGATCTACTGATCCCTGTCACTGGGATCAGTTAGATCTGTCATGCCCCTGTCAACCCATCCCCCCCACAGTTAGAACACACCCAGGGAACATTGTTAACCCCTTCACTGCCCCCTGCAGGTTAACCCCTTCACTGCCAATGACATTTACACAGTAATCAGTGGACATTTAAATTTCTACTCGCTGTATAAATGCCATTGGTCCCAAAAAAGTGTCAAAAACGTCCGACATGTCCGCCCCGATATCGCAGTACCGATAAAAATCGCAGATCGCCGCCATTACCAGTAAAAAATAAATAAAAACGCCATAAATCAATGTCCATAGTTTGTAGGCGCTATAACTTTTGCGCAACCCAATCAATAAACG
>BLSH010115771.1:247651-262547 GCA_018402905.1 Glandirana rugosa
AGTCTTTCTGACTAATGACGTCCACCAAAGAACAAGAGACAAAAGAACCCGGAAACAAACGATACAATGGGAATAGAGACAACCCGACGAAACCTTACAGGATCTCTAATTTCCGGGGGACATATATAAAAACATGAACGGTATTTTAAGAAGAACCTCAGGTAACTCCTTGTGTCTACAGTGGGTAGATATAATACTAGTACGATAACAATTACGAAACGATGCTTTGACTACGTCAATGACCATGGTCCATCATCCTCTCTAAAAATGGGACCCGACCGGATGTCAACAAAACACAAACAAGGATTTTTGTATTTTTTCTTGGAGTCTGTTGAGAGACATAAGACATCTTTGTGTATTCAATTATATTGCCACCTACTGGAGGACTGAACACTGTAAAAACAAAAAACAAACACAAAACAACTGTAGGCCAGCCCAGGGTAAAAATCTCTCCTACTACCTGGTACCAGTAACTGCATCAGTTTCGTAGCAAAGCATTAACAATAGCATGATCATAATATAGATGGGTGACATCTGTGTTCCTCAATGGACTCCAAGAAGAATTTTATGGCAAGTACAAAAATATATACAGGGGGCCTTTAATCTCTAGGACATTCCAAAGCAGCCCAACAGAGATAAGGGTAACATAGCAAACAAAGGCCCAAGAAAACAGAGAACAAGAAACCACCTGCAGTAATCAGTCTTTCTGAAAGGAGCAGAGGCTGAGAGATAAGACACAGCCTTAAAAAGGTTAAACTTTAACACAGCAGAGCTGAAGAAAAGATGTCCACCCCCAGCACTCTAGCAAAATACAAAGGCATGGTGATAGTAGGAGAGGTTATGCTGGGCTGGCCTACAGTTTTCCCATTTGCCAGTAGTGATGGGCTCAGGTGTATTCAAATCGTAACGCACCTGAGCAATCCCGCCAGGAAGCCTTCACTGCACACCGCCACTCATAGGCAATGAGGCATTTACCGGCCCACAGCTACACATACACACACCCTGACTAGGCTGCCTATGACTGGCAGTGTGCAGTAAGGGCTTCCTGGTGGGATTGCTGAGGTGGGTTGGGACTACGATCCAAAACACGACTGAGCCCATCACTATTTGCCGGTGTCTAATCTTCCTGTAAGCAGCAGTATAGCCTGAAATTTAAAGAGGAGCTTTACCAAGATTATCAAAAAAAAGAAAAAAAAATGCACCCTTAAAATCATTTAGAAATGGAAAAATAAATAAATATTTTTTAAATGCAGGCTTTAGTTTAGTGCAATACCTTTTTTTAGCTCTTCACTACGCTGTTTGCAGCAGCCATTTGCTAAGGAATATCTCTCCCTTTACCCTATGGACACCCTCCGCGCGCACACACTGATACACACTCTGTGCTCTACCGTTGATTCCCTGGCAAAAGCTGTTAGGCTTTCTGGCGCTCAGAAGCATTGGCACCACTTTTTCTGAGAGTCCTTTTGCCCTCAAGAGGTCTTCCTCAGTAACCAGGCTGCCCATTTGAAGCGGTTTTGCTTGAGGCCTGTTAGGGGGCCCTGGCACATCAGGTCGCCCCTGAGAGGAAGCAGCCAAGGCTTGTCTACAGAGAGCCTGAGGAGTTGAGAGAACCAAACTCTCTTGGGTCAGAATGGTGCTATTAGTATCCGTTTCATTTGTTCTTACGGGAACTTTTCACCACCCAAGGAATTAGATGTACCGGGTGAAAGGCATAGCCCATTTCGAAATCCCATGGGTTTTGGAGTGCATCTATTCCCAGAGGGCGGTCTCGCGGGTTTAGCAAGTAAAAAAGCTTTGTTTTGGTGTTCTTCTGGGATGCAAACAAATCTATTTTTGGCCTTCCCCAGTGTGCTGTAATCCGTTTGAATACCTCTGGGTTCAATTTCCACTCCCCCTGGGAGATTTCTTGCCAACTGCCAGCTGATTGTTTTCTCCCTTTAGGTGGACCGCTGTAAATGACAATAGGCTCCCTTCTGCCCACCGACAGATCGGATTTGAGATGTGGATTAAGGAGGGACTTATTGTGCCCCCTTGTTTGTTTATGTAAGCTACTGTCGTAGCGTTGTCCGATCAGGACATGATGACCTTTGAGTTGATTCTGGAAGTGCTCTATGGCTTTTGCTACTGCCACAAACTCCCTCCAGTATAAAATCCATAACATGCGGAGACATATAAAAGTGCATATAATACTGTGATCATGGCGTGAATACAAAAGACCTAATCCCCAAACAACGGATCAAGGTCTCTTCATAGAACAATGTTAGAATCACCCCAGGTTCGCTACGCGTTTCGCCAAATGCTTCTTCAGGGGATCCTGGTGATTTGTCAAGACAAAAAGATTTAAATGACTAATAAATATATATATATATGTATGTATATATATATATATATATATATATATCACACACACATATACATATACATATACCACAGGAATGAAATTCACATAAAAAAAATACTTGTTTACCACTGTCTATGAATAGCAAGAATATAGTCCTAGCCTATATGGCTGGTATAGGAATGTATGATTCAAACATATGGTTCAATATAATGGAGAAGGACCAGAGTAGAAATATAATTGGTACACCATAATTGTAAGCTTTGTAATTGTCAACTTTGTAATTTTAGCAGATAGGGTTCTTTGTTTTTCTTTCGTGTGTACCCCCCTCACATTCCCACCCGCATAAATATATACCATAAGTGGCAGAGATCGTAAATATGTACCAGTGGTTTTATGCGTAGGCAGCCCACACACGTCCGTGAGGGAGCTAGTGTGACCACCAAACTAGATAGGTCTGAGGGAGGAAGAGAAGAAAAAAGAAGGGGGAAGAGAAGGATAGGGGATGGTGAGAGTCCGAGAAGACCCTGATTGAGGAAATACATGTCAAGGTAAGGGATGCCCCCATATTAACATATTATATGAAAATAGAATGATCACTACACTCATAATTAGCTACATGGAGGTAGCACAGGGAGATCCCCAATGTTCCACCCTGTATGAGCTCCCTTGAGGATGGTGGACTGGAGACCACGGTCCCAAGATCTCTCAGTAGGAGGGAGGGTACGGCTGGACCTATCATCACCACTAGATATACCACTCAGCCACTCAGCATGGCTGTGCACGCATGCTTAGAACTCTAACTACTCACTCCTCTTTATATCTAGTGGTGACGATAGGTCCAGCCGGACCCTCCCTCCTCCTGAGAGATCTTGGGACCGTGGTCTCCAGTCCACCATCCTCAAGGGAGCTCATACAGGACATACAGGGCGGCACATTGGGGATCTCCCTGTGCCGACTCATGCCTTGCAAGCTTTTCAACTTTCCTAAGAGAGGTAGGCAGCTTGCCTTATATACCTATATGTTAGTATATTTGATTCACCATCATGCCCTACATATACTGTATGGTTTGGATATGATACTCTATGCTTTTATTAGCTGGACTAGCTGAGTTAATCGAGGACACATATACATACAAGTTTGGTGAGATTTTTTTGCCTTATATAATGGCATATCTATCTCACTGAGGCCTTTGCCCGTATTTTATGAATGTTCCATAGGATTTTATTCCGTGATACCAATCTATCCACAATAGTCACTCCCCTGTATAGGATTATATAGCTATCTATCTCAACTACCTAAACAGTATACATGGCATATCTATGTTGATGTCCCATATACCATACTGTTTGTCTCCACCTACTTTCTCAGTTTCTGGGTCCTATTTTTTCAGTTAGGTACTAAGATTTCTATCTCATGAGTGAGGAGACTGTTTTTGCAATCTGATACCCCTTTTTCCAAATTTCTATTATTAAGAATTTTGATTATATATATATATATTGTATTGTATATTTTTATTATCATATCTCTTAATGTACTAATCCAGTATATGAAATGTGATAGCATCTCTGCAGTTACATTTTTTAATACAGGACTACCTCCATGTACCTAATTATGAGTGTAGTGATCATTCTATTTTCATATAATATGTTAATATGGGGGCATCCCATACTTTGACATGTATTTCCTCAATCAGGGTCTTCTCGGACTTTACACGATCTCCCACCATCCCTTATCCTCCCCCCTCTTACCCCCCCTTTTTATTTTCCTTCTCTTCCTCCCCCAGACCTACCTAGTTTGGTGGTCACACTAACTCCCTCATGGACGTGCATGGGCTGCCTCTGTGCATAAAACCACTGGTACATATTTACCATCTCTGCCACTTATGGTATATATCTATGCGGGTGGGCATGTAAGGGGGGTACACACGAAAGAAAAACAAAGAACCCTATCTGTTAAAATTACAAAGTTGAAAATTATAAAGCTTAAAATTATGGTGTACCAATTATATTTCTACTCTGGTCCTTATCCATTATTTTGAACCATATGTTTGAATCATACACTCCTATACCAGCCATATAGGCTAGGACTATATTCTTGCTATTCATAGACAGGGGTAAAAAAGTATTTTCTTTATGTGAATTTCATTCCTGTGGTCTCTATATATAGTAATTAAATCTTTTTGCCTGACAAATTACCAGGATGACCTAAAGAAGCATTTGGCGAAACGCGTAGCGAACCTGGGGTGATTCTAACATTGTTCTACGAAGAGACCTTGATCCGTTGTTTGGGGATTAGGTCTTCTCTATTCACGCAATGATCACAGTATTATATGCACTTTTATATGTCTCCATGTTATGGATTTTATATGATGATATGTAATAAATATTGATTTTATCAAAATCCACTGTTGTGCTTTCCTATTTAGCAATTCTCAGCGAGCCTTTAAAGTCACATTATGCTTTCTCTCTCCTGGTTTTGTGCATTTCTACCTCGGGATGTGGTGTCACGATTAGCATAATCCGCCTCCAAAAACCTTTTTTCTTTTCTGGGGACCACCTCCCCTGGGCAGGCTGACCTGCCAGGTGGGCTCCCCAACCGCTCACATCTGTGGTCAACCTTCGCGAGGCCAGGAATGACCATGCTAGTCCCTGTTCCAGATTTCTGTGGTCCCTCCACCACCAGAGTGATCTCTTCGCAGAGGTTGGTAGCAAAAGTGTTCTGTCCAGATCATCTTGTTTCTCCTTTAGGAGAAAGGTCTGTAGGGACCTTAGATGGCATTTGGCCCACTGGACCGCAGGAACTGTCAAGACCTAAGACCGACATTATTTCTCTGAGCGATACTGGAAGATTGTTCTGAATAGACCCCACTTTCCTGGCAAGACCCTGAATCTTTTCTTCCAGTAGAAAGGTCTTCAGTTCCGTGGAATTGAGAAGATACCCTAAGAACCGTATGTTCTGGGTAGGATACAGGTTGGACTTTTCAATGTTTAATATCCATCCCAGCCATATCTGAGCTTCCGCCAGGTCTTTTGCCAGTTGTGTTTCAGACGAACCCCCAAATAGTAGGTTGGCCAGGTAAGATATTACCGTCATCTTCTTTAATCTCAAAAGGGGCCAGAGTTTCTGCTAGGACTTTTGTAAATATCCTTGGCGACGAGGATAGTCCAAACGGAAGAGCCCCACTTTGGAAATGATATTCCTTTCCATCTATTTCCACCGCCACCCTAAGGTATTTGTGTGAATCTTCTCTTATGGGAATGTGAAGGTAGGCATCTTTGAGATCCATGGTTGCCATGAAAGTTCCCTTTTGAAGAATGTTATTTATTGAAAATATCGATTGCATGCAGAATTTTTTGTATCCAACTGATTTAAGAGTTTCAAATTTAGTATTAGGTGAAACTTCCTGGAAGGTTTCTATGATCATAAAGACATGCAAGTAAAAACCTTTCCTTTTTTCCCCCTCTGGGACTGGGATGAGTACCTTTTGGTCCACAATTTCCCCAATAACAGGGAGAGAGTGTGAGCCATTTTGGGATCCTTGGGAAGTTTCGTCAATAGGAATCTCTCTGGAGGTCGACTGTCGAATTCCAGAGAGTAACCCCTTGTGATGATGTCTAGAACATATTTGTTGGCTGTCATTTTCTGCCATTGAGGATGGAAGATAGCCAGTCTTCCCCCTACTGGCATACTGTAGTCACTGCTTTGGGTTTGGCTAGAAGTGCCAAAGAGTTTCATCAAGGTCTGTCCCAAATAGAAGGTCTCCTGAAAATGGAAGGTTACACAGTTTCAATTTTGATGCGGGATTCCCTGGCCAGGTCTTCAACTATATTGCTTGTCTGACTGCTACTGCTAGAGCCCCTGATCTTGCTGCCAGTTTTACGGATTCAGTGGATGTATCCGCTATGTCAGTGTTTCCCAACCCAGTCCTCAAGGCACACCAACAGGTCATGTCTTCAGGATTTCCATTATTTTGCACAGGTGATTTGATCAGTTTCACTGCCTTAGTAATTAACACAGCTGTTTCATCTGAGGGAAATCCTGAAAACATGACCTGTTGGTGTGCCATGAGGACTGGGTTGGGAAACACTGCGCTATGTAACCAACCGCTTTAGAGAGGACTGGTAACGTTTCAGAATGTCTTCTCTAGGTGTACCATTGTTTATATGGTTTTGGAGTTGAGCCAAAATTCCAGATTCCTTGCCACGCAAGTGGTAGCAAGTGCCGGTTTTACGCTGGGGACACTCGTTTCCCAAGCCCTTTTTAGGACGATGTCAGCCCTCTTGTCCATACAATCCTTTAGGTGCCCCAAGTCTTCGAAAGCCAGTGAGGCCTTCTTGGAGACTTTAGATAGAGGGGCATCCAGCTCTGGATTTTTATTCCACACTGCCTGTGGAATCGTCAAAGGGAAACTGTTTCTTATGGCTAGCTGCGAAGAAAGGTTTCTTTTCCGCGTCCGCCCACTCATTCCTCACGACGTCCGACATCACCTGGTGGACCTGGAAAACTGTAGATTTTTTTCTTCCCTAGACCCTGGTACATTAAGTCATGTTTTGATCGAAATTCTTTTTCTTCCTCTATTTCTAGGGTTTCGTATATGGCTTCCAGTAAGTCATCTACATCTTCCAAAAATAACTTGTACTTGGGGCCCCTTTTTGTATCAGCTTCTTCTCCCCCATCTTCTCGCTCTGAATCTGAGCTGTTGGTAGCCAACTCGCTGATCGCATCGCTACCCACTCTTTCCCACACCCTGAGGTGACTGATCTTGGTGAGGCAATTGGCGTTGAACTTCCAGAGGGAGCTGCGGGAGGTCTAACCTCCGCAATACATTTTTCTGAGATTCATAAATGTAGAGGCCATTTTGTCTCTCATGGATCCAAAGAATCTAGTGTAAAGTGCGTCTGACTGCTTTTTAACCAGCTTGTCTACGCACACTAGACACAGAAGTTCTGTGTACTCTAATGGCATTTTCGTAGCACATTTTGCACACCGCTTCCTGGGGATGGGCTTCGGTTCTTTCAGTGGTTTAACCTGCCGGGGATCCCATGGTGGTGAGACATCTGTGTACTTCACCATACAATGCACCATGCACACCCAGTTTCACCAGAATGCCACCTGCTGAGCCCCAGCCAGTTAGTGACCCCCACCACCTAGCTGCTGTCCCCCACTCAAGTGAACACAAAGGACACCCCCGGGTGCCTACCTGTGTCCTGCTGGTGCTTTCGCTTGCTGGAGCCTGGGCAGAAGGCACTTCATACTCCTCTTGCATTTTGGCCACCACTGTGGAGCCACGCTGTACCCTGCAGCCTCCACGTGTACCGCTGGACCACTCGGCCATTCATCCTCCCTGTGCCTTTAAGGGGTTGGATCAGTTCCCCGGCGCACGTCGATGACGCCACCCTGCCCAGGAAATGGTGCGCCGCGTCTTCCGGGTCAAGCTAAGCCTCCGGCTGCGGGTACATGCCCCCCTGCTGGAGCTTGCAAAGGGGATGATGTCCCGCTGCCTCTCTCCATGCCTGGGCTCAGAGGGGGGATGAATCCAGGATGCCTCCCGCGCGCTGCTTAGGAGGGTTGCACGCGGCCAACAATTCGACCTCCTCCACCCAGAGCACGGTAAGGAGACCTGTCCAGCCCAGAGGCCCACACATCCATCTACCTAATGTAGCCAAAGAACCCTGCCTCGGCCAGCCCCTGAGAGATGTAGCCTCCGGCGGTCCTTCAAGCAACATGTCTCCTCCGGACAGAGGGACAAAGGGATCGCCTTTTAAAGATTATGGGCAACGTGTTTCCTGTTTGGAAGGAGGAGCTCCATTTCTCAAGGGCTGACCCAGAAGACAAAATAGGGGAAAAATGTATTTACTGACAAAAAAAAATACGTATTTTTAATACAGCTTACCCGTAAAATCCTTTTCTTTGAGTATATCACGGGACACAGAGTGTTAATTCATTACTGCTGGGTTATACGCTACCTTCAGGTGAATGGACACTGGCAACCAATAGACAGGAAGTTCCCCCTATACAACCCCTTCCACTATGGGATTACTTCAGTTTTTGAAGCAAGCAATATATATCCCAGAAAGAAGAGGGGAGGGATCTCTGTGTCCCGTGATGTACTCCAAGAAAAGGATTTTACAGGTAAGCTGTATTAAAAATCCGTATTTCTTTATCGTACATCACAGGACACAGAGTGTTAATTCATTACTGCTGGGATGTCCCAAATCAATATCCCTTGAGGGGAGGGAACACAGTAATCCTAAGCCCACCTTGGACAAAGGACCTAGACTGCTGCCTGCAGCACACTGCGACCAAACGCAGTATCCTCCTGGGCCCGAACATTCACCTGCTAGAACCTGGTGAATGTATGAACCCGAAGACCAAGCAGCAGGCTTGCAAATCTGGGCCATAGACACCTGCTGATGCATTGCTCATGATGTACTCATCCTTCTGGTGGAATGGGCTTTCAAACCAAAAGGAGTAACCTTACCCTTTAGCCCATATGCCTGGCTAATGACCTGGCAAATCCACCTAGCAATAGTTGAGCTAGTTGCTGCCTGACCCTTCTTAGGGCCTTCCAGCAGAACAAAAAAGGAGTCAGTCTTCCTAATAGGAGCTGACATTTTTATATAAACTTTAACTGCCCTAACTACATCAAGTGTGTGTAGAAATTTTTGCTCAGGAGTCACTGAACTTGGGAAAAAAGGAAGGCAAAATAATATCCTGGTTCAGGTGAAACCTGGAAACCACTTGCGACCAAAAAACCAACTTCCTCAATAAGAGGACTAAAGGAATCTGGCTAATAGGCTCAAAGGGCTGCTTCTGTAGTGCAGACAGCACCAGATTCAGATCCCAATGGGGTAAGGGTGGCTTCATTGGAGGAATCAGCCGCACAGCCCCCTTAATAAATGTTTGCACCAAGGAATGCGATGCAATCGGTCTAGAATCCTCCCAATAGAATACTTGTGAGGATGCCATTTCTTGGATTCACACCAAGATATGAATACCTTCCAAACTCTTTAGTAAATCTTTCTAGACACAGGTTTCCTGGCATTGATTAGAGTAGGCAGGGCTGAATCCAAAATGCCTCTATCTTTTAGGACTCTGGATTCAATAGCCACACCGTTAAATTTAGCGAGCGTAAAGTAGGGTGGAATATGGGTCCTTGAGACAGTAAATCCGGACGGTATGGAAGCACCCATGGATTTCCTACTGCTAACCTCACGATCTCCACATACCATGTTCTCCTGGGCCACTAGGATCACTGGTCTTCGTTTCTCGCGTATCTTGCTGAGCAATCACGGAAGAAGCTGTATTGAAGGAAATACATAGATTAGGTAATACTGATCCCACAGGCATACCAATGCGTCCGTCCCGACTGCCAATGGATCCGGGGTTCAGGACACAAACTTGTCCAGTTTGCTGTTGAACCTGGATGCCATCATATCTATATCAGAGGTACCCCAACGTTGACAGATCTGCTGAAAGATCTCGGGGTGTGGAGACCATTCCCCTGGCATCAATTGCTGACGACTTAGATAGTCCTCCTGCAAATTGACCCCCCCTGGAATAAACACTGCTGATAGGCATGGCAAATTATTCTCTGCCCACCTTAGGATGACATCCACATCCTTTTAGGTGGTTGATGTATGCTACCACCGTGGAGTTGTCGGACTGAATCCTGACCGGAAAAACCATGTAACCTGACTGACCAGAATACCAAGGCCAATCGTGCCGCCTGCATCTCCAGAATATTGATAGGCAATGTCTTTTCTGGAGGAGACCATGTCCCTTGTACTGATGCCTCTCCCGGGACTGGCCCCCAACCCAGCAGGTTGGCATCCATGGACACTACTTTCCAGGATAGGGGCAGGAAAGACTTTCCTTTTCTCAAATTGTTGGGCTTTACCCACCAAGAGAGGCTTAGTCTTGCTAATGGAGACAAAGTCATGGGGCAATCCAATGCCTGGCAATTCTTGTTCCAGGCCTTTAGAATATTGTTCTGTAAGGGCCGGGTGTGAAATTGCGCATAGGGAACTACATCGAATAAAGCCACCATCTCGCCTAGCAACTGCATGCATTGCCTTATAGAAGGTTGCCTTGCCGTTTTTACCAGATTTACCATCTGTTTTATCTCCTTGGCTTTTGTTTCTGGTAAGAACACCCTTGCCAGGGCTGTATCTAGGATCATTCCCAGATATTCCAGCACCTGAACAGGCCTTAGGGCCGAATTTTCTAAATTCAGGACCCATCCTAGGTTTTCTAAGGATTGCACCGTCCTGGCCACGTTCTGTTCTACCTCTGGTCTTGATTGACCTTTGAGAAGTAGATCATCTAGATCCTATGACTGATATCCCCATTGCTCTTAGGGATGCCAACATCGGTGCTAAAACTTCTGAAAAATACCCCAGGGTCTGTGGCCATGCCGAAAGGCAGTGCCACCAACTGAAATTAATGCCCTTCTACCGAAAAGCGCAGAAATTTTTGGTGAGGTTCGAATATCGGGACGTGCAAAAATGCGTCCTTGATATCTATGGATGCCATATATTCGCCCTCTCTTAGGGAAGTTACTACCAAATGAATCAATTCCATGCGGAAATGTCGCACCACCAGAAACTGATTGAGCGACTTTAGGTCCAGGATATGCCTTACTTCTCCGTTCGGTTTTGGCACCGTGAAGAGGTTTGAGTAAAAACCCCCTGAACGTTCTGCTTGTTGGAACCTCTGTAATCACGCCCTGCACCCTTAGGTGTTCTAGGGCATGGAATAATGAATCCTTTTTTTACAGGATTTATGGTTATATTGGATTCCAGAAAGCGGCAGGGAGGAAACTCCCTGAATTCCAATTTGTAGCCTCCTGCTACAGTGGAAATTCCTGCACGACCTTTGACCAAGTTCCTGCAAACCGCAGTAACCCCCCCCCCCACCATTGTGAGTGGGGGCGCCCCTTCACAAGGCCGACTTGGAATTAGGCTTGGCTGACTTCTGGGACCAGGGTTTTTTTTTTTGTTTTTTTTTACCCTGACCCTGTGGCCTTCTAAATCCCACCTGCTGAGGCCATCAGAACTGCCTGGAAGATGCAGAGCTCGCTCCAGGAGCGCTAGGAATTTTGAAGGAAGGGGTGCTTACTCTCCTTTTTAACCGGGAGCAGTGCACTTTTACCTCCAGAAATTTTTTGGATATATTTATCCAATTACTCACCAAATAACCTTTCTCCTTGAAAGGGAAAGGCAGCAAGCAATCTTTTGCATGGCATTTCTGCAGACCAATTCTTCAACCATAACACCCTGCGCATGTGTACTGACAACGGCGCACACTGGGACATCTGGTGAATTGAGTCTTTTAATGCGTCTATCGCAAAGCCACAGGGATCTTTGATAACTCCTCAGAAGATTCCCCTTGGGAAGGCAGGTTTTTAACCAATCTATTGACAAAATCCTTGACAGACTGACAGATAACAATAGCTGCTACAGCAGGTTGAACCGCTGACCCAGCAACCACAAAAGAAGCTTTAAGCAGAGACTCCAGCTTTAAAGCTCTGCGCATTGTCAACTGGGCAAGTCAAACTTTTATTGACTGAAGAAATTGCTGCATCTACCAAAAGGCATGCTCCATTTCTTTTGAATTTTTCCTCCATAGGGTACAATTGAGAGAACCGTTTAGGAGGCATGAACACCCGATCCGGGTGATCCCAGTCTGCATACATCATTTGCTCTAGCAGAGGGTGGACTGGAAGCGCCTAGGAAGTTTGCTTAGGCCACAACGATTCCAGAGCAGAGCATGAGGCTTCAGATACCTCAACAGGGGGTAATTTAAAGCCGGACCTCACAAGCTCAATCAAGGCCTGCACCAACAGCTTCTTTGATTTAGAGGCTGAAAATGGTTCCTCTGAATGAGACTCCTTGGAAGAAGAATCGTCAGTCTGACCTTCATCCGGGTCACCCCTTGGTACCTCATCCGCATCCTCAAGCCAATCGAGACCCATGTCGGGGTACCTCCATGAGGACGGGTGTCTCCATGCTCGGCTAGGTTCCCCTTAGGACCAGAGACAAAGAAGAGGACCTCTCCCTCTTCTTACCTTGAGGCACAGCCGCAATCATACTGGCTATTTTGCTCTTGAGACCCCTAAAGCTGCAGCCAAATCCCTTAGTGACATAGGCTGGACCAGATGCATTAGAGGTAGTCACAATGGCTCAAATGGTGAAAGGCTCAGATAGGCCAGTTGCTCCAGGTCTTTCAGGGGAGGCAATTTAGGCAGTAAACCCAGGCTTCTCTACCGCAGGTGGTGGTGCACTGGCTCCCTTAAATGCCATCCCTCTCCCCTTCTTTCTGGAAGACATTTGCAAAACCCAGAAAAAGGACACTTTCCCCTAAAGAAGAGCTCTGCGAACAGACCAGCCATTTAACACAGTCTCTCCCTGGCTTACCTTACCTGCCGTCACCATGCTCAGACCCCTGCAGACTCACGTGCCCTCAGGACTCCAGCTCTGTGTCCCTTTGCAGTCAGAAGTGGGGCGACGCCCTGACCAGCCCTTTTAACCACTTCCCGCCCGGCGTATAGAGAAATGACGTCTGGGCGGGGGGTTCATTATCCTGACTGGACGTCTATTGACGTCCGCAGGATAAGCCGCGGGGCGCGCATCGCGGCGATCGTGCACGCCGGACACGGGCCGTCACTGATCACGGTAAACAGCCAGTTAAATTGTCTGTTTACCATATGATCGGCTGTGTATAAGACACAGCCGATCATAGCATACAGGCAAGCGGCAGCGCGCCGCAAGTACATGCTGTGCGCGCGCCCGGAGGCGCGCCCACGTGATCGGGGGGGGGAGCGTGTGTCCCTTGGACACAGCGCTTTCCCGATCTGTAAACAGCCAATGAAATTGGCTGTTTACCATGTGACCAGCTGTGTCCATTCACAGCTGGTCACAAATGTAAACAAAAAATAGTAACTGTCTGATCCCTGCTTTTTCTCCTCACACACCGATCGTGTGAGGAGAGAGCAGAGCAGGGATCAGTGAGTAGTTATTTCAGTGTCTGTCAGTCAGTATTGTGCACAACATCACACACACCCCCCCCCCAATAAAGAGGACCTGTCACCAGATCTGTCAACAGCCCATCTGTCAGCAGCCCATCTGTCACCACAAGTACCGCCATCGGTACCGCTACACAGTACCGCCACCGGTACCGCCACACAATAAAGAGGACCTGTCACCAGTACCATTGGATCTGTCAACAGCCCATCTGTCACACAGCCCATCTGTCAACAACCATCAATATCACCACACAGGCCAGCCCCCAGTACCGGTACCACTAAATAAATCCGCTACCAGTGCAGCCACCCGTATCACCAGTTCAGCCACCAGCACCGCCATCGGTACGGCCACACAGGCCAGCCACCAGTACAGCCACCGGTACCACTAAACGCAGGTCCACCACCAATACCGCCACCCATCAGTACTGCCATCAGTATATTCACCAGGCCCACTCTATCATGTCTCAAAGAGGATATACCCCTGAGGAGGCGTATGAAATTCTAGCCATGTCGGATGATGAGAGCAGCGGGGAGCTCTCATCAAACGATTCTGGTTCAGAGTATGAGCCAATAGAGGGCAGTGGATCAGAGTCCGATTCAGCGGAGGAAACCGCCCCCCCCTCCTAAAAGAATGAGACAATTAGGCCCAAGAACCGAAGACCTGCCCACCACCAGCAGCACCAGACCCCAAGAAGAGGAGCCCAGTACCAGCACTGGAACTACACGCCCCACCCCAAGAACCCTAATCCATGCCCGGGCTCAGTCCTTCCTACCCAATGCCGTGGCAAACCCCGTGTGGTTGCCCGCCAACTCAGGATCTGCAATAGTCCCCAATTTCACCGGACAACCAGGTGTGCAGGTTGACACCACAAATTTTGGCCCATTGGACTATTTTTATTTGTTTTTTACCCCTGAATTGCTACAGAATATTGTGGACCAAACTAATCTGTACGCAGAACAATTTATAGCGGCCAATCCCACTTCATCATATACCCGCGTGTTCCATTGGCGTCGTCTGACATTCGATGAATTTAAAATATTTTTGGGCCTCACACTAAATATGGGCATTACACAAAAAAATGAAGTCCATGGGTATTGGTCCACCCACCCAATCCACCACATGCCCATATACTCCGCTGTCATGTCCAGGACAAGATACGACATGATAATGCGTTTCCTCCATTTTACCGATAATTTGCAGTGCCCTCCCCAAAATCACCCCAACCATGACAAATTAAATAAGTTACGCCCCATAATTAATTCATTTTCCCAGACATTCGCCCAAGTTTTCATCCCAGATAAAAATATCTGTGTGGATGAGTCCCTCATCCATTTCACTGGCCGCCTAAATTTCTAGCAGTACATACCCAGCAAGAGATCCAGGTATGGAATAAAACTCAACAAGTTGTGCGATCGATCCACTGGCTATGTGTACTCCTTTAGAATTTATGAAGGGGAAGTATTTAAGATTTCCTCATGTGTATCGGTCACCTAGCTAGCGTGTTGAACAACTCAAAATAAGGTATGGA
>BLSH010115771.1:265015-277403 GCA_018402905.1 Glandirana rugosa
AGTAAAACGTGTAAACACCAGAAATAGAAAACGGTGGAGGAAAATTGTTTTAACTTAAAAGAAATAGCATGTACTGCCCTGTGCCTCACAAGTAATGACGACCCAAAATGCGATAGAAGTCCACTTACCTGTGACCGTTGATTATCTGTCCTTCAAGGGGGATATATTGGGGAGGGTAAGGCCCTAATGGAGGCAAAAAAAACGGCCACAGACTTCCACTACCAGCACCGACACTCTCGAGAAGTTTTTGAGAACTGTAGGGTCTTTCACCTACAAAATAGCTTAGGTAAGTTTACTGTATTTCGATTTTCCTCTTATGGAATCTACCTTGGGCAGATAGACCAGGATTTTCCAACAAACTAAGGGTCCAGTGACTTAACACATTACAGGCAAAACCTTGTTCAACCGACGCTCGGGTACCATCCTTTTAGCTTTATGTCATTTGAATGGATTCGATAAAACATCCACTTTCTGGGATGTCAAGAGTTTTTGAAGAGCTCTCACAGCCACGACCATCACCTTCAGACACCGGCAAAAAAAACGGAGGTAATCCCGGAATGGGAGGGGTTATATAGGGGGAACTTCCTGTCTATTAGTTGCCAGTGTCCATTCACCTGAAGATAGCGTAAAACCCAGCAGTAATGAACACTCCGTGTCCCGTCATGTACGATAAAGAAAATTCAATTTTGTTAAAAGGAGGTGGCAAAAGATAAAGACCACAAATGTGCAAAATGATGAAATATTGCTGTAAAGACTTTCTTTATCCCCTGATGGATTACAAAGAAACAGCATTATCTAGAGAAGGCAAACACCTATTCCTGATTCAGTGCTTTACAGGATGGATGTGAGCCCTGCAAAGAGAAGGTGGAAGGGAGCAAGCAACATGATTTTTCCCCAGCACCACTCCAAGCATGGAAAATGACAGATTTACGACTGTCAATCTAGAAGACTAAAGGGATATTTTCAATGGTATAAACTATGATGGAGAACTAAGAACCAAAAATATACATATGACTCACACTTAGCTGCATTAAAAAACAGACCTAGTAAAAAAATAATTTGTAAAAATGAAAAAATGAGCTATTAACAATAAGTTTAGTTTACACTAACCCCCAAAATATAAAAACAAACCTTTCAGAGTTGCTTGTTATTGACAGCACTTTCAGAAGAATCATACAAAAAGAAAATATATAACCTGTGTATGGACAATCCTGTGCATATTATATGAGGCAGGAAAATACACATTTGCTCAGTGAATTTATTTATTTCAGGTACTTAAATAGTGTCGTCAATTTACGCAGCGCTTGATATTGTACATTCAGATCAGTCCCTGCCCTCAAGGAGCTTACAATCTAAGGTCCTTAACCCACATTCATACATACACATACTAGGGCCAATTTAGACAGGATCCAATTAACCTACCAGCATGACTTTTGAGTGTGGGAGGAAACCGGAGTACCTGGAGGAAACCCACGCAGGCACAGGGAGAACATGCAAACTCCAAGCAGGTAGTGTCGTGGTTGGGATTCGAACCAGAGACCCATTTGCTGCTAGGCGATCATGCTAACCACTACACCACTGTGCCGCCAGACTGTGAATGGCCTACAGATTAGCTGAATCCCCATTGCAAAGATGAGTATTAGAAGGGTTAACCATATGAAGCAATTTCATCATACAGAGGAAAAAAAAAAGGGGGGGGGGTCTGTTTTTTCCATAAGGTAGAGTTTTTTTTTTTTTTCCCAGTACGATGTTTTAAACATATTTGACTTTTGGACCTTGAAATATATGTTCAAGTGCAATGCAATTTATTTATAGGATATCAACAAACCAGTATAAAGAGTGAAGGCTTCTCATTGTCTCTTTTGTAAAATAAAGCCTAGTCACATACAGTGCAAATCAGCTGCATAGCCTGGCCACACGCCCAACCGATGTCGCTCCTCCCTTCAGCCAGATCAAGTCAAATAAAAATACTAGCAACATGCAACAAAAATATACTATAGCTTTTTTATAACAATGGAGAAGTCATACAATATGCCCCCATCAGATTGTATAGTGCATAGGCTCTTAGCTATGTCGGGTAACAGGTAATATAAAAACATATTTTACTCAACATACTTGATTTGTTTGATTCCTTTTTCTTAGGCGTTTTCTTTCCTTTAACTTTAGCCTTTGTCTTCTCATAAGTCTTCGGAAAAAAACAAAGTGAATTATTCAAAAGAAAAATGTGGGGTACTTGATAAAAGTGTAGAAAAGATAAGTGAATTTCATACACTAAGATTTTGTACTTTTCCCTAAAATCTTTTTTCTTGAAGTCTATTGAGGGACTCAGGATAGTAGTGACTCCTTGACATGTGTGTCACACTGCCACCTATAGGAGGTTTGGACACTGAAAAACAAAATAACCTTAAAGCGGAGTTCCACTTGTTTTTTGTTTATTAAAAGTCAGCAGCTACAAAAAGAAGTGTAGCTGCTGACTTTTAATAAACTGTAACTTACCTGTCTCCCGGTCCAGCGATGGCTGCGCCCGAAGCCTCGCTCGTCTCCCCCCTCCTCCTGACGGCCCGCCATTCCTAGTGTGGGCACCCGGCCCGGCTTCACGGCCGGGCACCCACTGTGCTTGCGTGAGTGGCGCTGCACATTCCTAGTGGCCAGGCAATCTTCTAGGACTTGTGACATGTCCCAGAAGATTGCCAGGAGGGAGGGGCCGCCTAGGAGAAGAGTCGCCGCCTAGGCGGCCCAGAGGCGAAAGGTGGAAAAGGGACAGGAAGTCCCTCTGAAACCTGGGGACACCCCCCCCCCCCCCCCAAAAAAAATGACATGCCAAATGTGGCATGTAAGGGGGTGAGGAGTGCTTAAAGCGGAAGTTCCATTTTTGAGTGGAACTCCGCTTTAAGACAGTCCACATATAACCCCACAAGCAGTACACAAGGCCTTATTACACAGAAGTACAAAAATCTTATTTTCTTTATCGTCCATTAAGGGTTGTAAGATAGACTTACAATATTTCACAATGGGTAAATGTACGGTTGAAGAAAGGTAGGATTTGTCTGTGGACCCTGCAAGGTGATGCAGAATATATTAGTGATGGATGCTTCTTTACGAGGATGAAGGAATCACATTTACAGGAAGGATCCTCACTGTTTAGCAGGAAACATAGATGAAGGGATCTGAAAACTTGTGGAACAAGGAGTGTGCAAGAGGATGCATTCAGTGGGAGAAAGCTCCCAGGATAAATGCAGGGAAAGTCCCCACTTTGACCAAAAAACAGCAAAGTTAGCAGGACTTCTAGGACAGTACCATAGGTACATAGTTAAAGTGTTACCAAACCCAGGACCCTGCATTGAATATATCTGGTCTCCCACAGTACACAGAGCATAAGAAATTCAATTATTTTAGTAAATATAAACTGCTAAAAACCTTTTCTCATCTGCAGTATATAGAAGTCTTATGACTTTTCATACTGCACAGGCTGTCCTGCGAGGATCCAGGACCCCTGACCATCTGTCTGGACAGGGGTGATTGTCCGTGAGCTGATGACATGCACTCTCCCAAGAAAAAAAAAAAAACCTCTCTAGCATTGCACACCAAACTGAGCATGTGCAGCCTGACTCTGTATTATCCGGACCTGTTCTGGAGTCAGTGGAAGAGGAGGAGGATCTGTACATACAAGTTCAAACATCCTTTTTACACAATGCTGAGGATTAACCCCTTAGGTTCCACAGTGAGTATAACAAGCACACTTTACTGCATATACACATTGATTTTACTGTTGTGGGGTTAGTAACAATTTAAAAATGAATATTCTATGGTAGTTGGGAGTGTACACTATAACAGCATAGAAAGTCTGTAGATGGGTGCAGAACGGCCCCATTCTCCAGTTGCTTTTATAGCTGTACGCAAGTAAGACTTCCAACGCTAATCTGTGGAAATACTAATACACTTCAGCCCAAAGGCTAACTCACAAAGTGAGCCTGCAGAGACTGGGTCACACCAGAGGCTGTCAATCTGCAGCTAACTAGAACAGTGCATGGTCTTCTAGGAAGCGCCAAAATGCAGATCCATTGACTAAAAAGTTTAGACTGACCCACAATTACAAGTCCAGTGGGATGTGTGTAAGGCTTCCAAAAAGGTATGCTGAGAAAATATCAATATGCTTCAAGTCAAAGAACAAAGGGCCCTTTCACAAGGGCATTCCGTTCAGGTCCGCCTGTCAGTTGTTCAGGCGGACCTGAATGGACACTCAATGCAGCCCTATGTAGCGCAGCGGAGACATGTCCACTGACATCCGCCGCTCTCCGATCCAATCCTGTCCGTGAAAAACAGACGGATGGAAACGCTATTTTCCATCTGTCTGTAGAACAGGATCGGATGACAACGGACAGGCGGTCCGTTGTTATTCGATCCCCATAGAGCAGAGCGGGGCTCTGAAAGTTCCATCTCCGCTCAGTGAGTGGAGATGGAGCTGTCATCCGCCTGCTCAGCGGGGCCTGGTACAGGAGACAGCCAGAGACTGCAGGCCTGGTGCAGGAGACAGCCAGAGACTGCAGGCCTGGTACAGGAGACAGCCAGAGACTACAGGCATGGTATAGGAGACAGCCAGAGACTGCAGGCCTGGTACAGGAGACAGCCAGAGACTACAGGCATGGTACAGGAGACAGCCATGGACTACATGGTACATTAGACAGCCAGGGATTGCATGGTACATTAGACAGCCAGAGACTACATGCTACAGGAGACAGCCAGAGACTACATGCTACAGGAGACAGCCAGAGACTACATGCTACAGGAGACAGCCAGAGACTACATGCTACAGGAGACAGCCAGAGACTACATGGTACATTAGACAGCCAGGGACTACATGGTACATTAGACAGCCAGGGACTGCATGGTACATTAGACAGCCAGAGGCTACATGCTTCAGGAGACAGCCAGAGACTACATAGTACATTAGACAGCCAGGGACTGCATGATAAATTAGACATCCAGGAACTACAATGCTACATGAGTCAGCCAGAGACTACATGCTACAAGAGACAGCCAGAGACTACATGCTACAGGAGACAGCATGGTACATTAGACAGCCAGGGACTGCATGGTACATTAGACAGCCAGGGACTGCGTGTTACATTAGACAGCCAGGGACTGTGTGTTACATTAGACAGCCAGGGACTGTGTGTTACATTAGACAGCCAGGGACTTCATGGTTCCATAGACAGCCACAGACTACATGCTGCAGGAGACAGCAAGAGACTGCATGGTACAGGAGACAGCCAGCATGTTCCGCCTCAGCAGGGAAGGAAGCGATGCGAGTGCTGGCCTAGATCACCTCCAGGAGGGGGGGTGGCGCGGTGCTAGTGAAAGGCGGCGGAGGCTTAGTCTTCTATGTGCTGGCTGCTGTAGGGGGAGGCGGGGAGCGGACGGACCCTGCACTCCCTGATGGTGGCTCTGGGTGGAGGAGGCGGAGATGGCACTGGCCGGAGGGGAGGAAGAGGCGGTCCGCTCCCAAGATACGTCACTTCCGGTATTGGTTTCTGGAATCGGTGCCTTTCTTGCGAGTACCGATACTCGCGAAAAGGCCGAGCATCGGTGCATCCCTAGTGTTAACAATTCCCTTCTCTATCTAAAGCGTTCAAAAATAAATGGCTTTAGGCATACATTACTCTATTCAAACTCCCTTAATGAATGTTTACACAAGCTTGTAAACAAAGTAAAATCTGTGCAAGTATGCATCAGATTTCTTAGCTTTGATTAACACCACTATTATTCTATCCCTTTTAATTATTTTTATCTACCTTTAAAATCAAACACAAAGTATTATGGCTCAGGTTCCTAACAACAGTTATCTGCTTACATGGATTATTTAAAAGTAACAGTTTATTCTCATTATCAATAAAAACAAAATAAAGAAAAACAATTTTATCCATTAGCTCATATCCTGAAATAGCTGATCTATCCAGTTAGACCTTTTCAGGACAAAAAACACACAGCAGTGTCTCATTAAAGCTTCTACATAACAGTATGTTTAAGAAAATAATGAAAACAAGAGTATTTTTTTCCCTTAACATCTAGGCTTCATGCACACATTATGTTTAAAAAAACATTATAAGAAACGGCAATAGCGTTTTTGAGCATCTCTACATTAGCGTTTTTGAGTGTTTTTTTAGCGTGTTTTTTAGCATTAACATTTTTTAGCATTTTTTTTTTAAGGAATCAAAAACACTGCAGCATTTTTGAGCGTTTACCTGCGTTTTTGCATGGTTGAGCTTTTTACAGCTAAAATAATTCTCTCAGAACCCACTAGTCTTGGGGGCTTTTTTACAGCCAAAAAAGCACCAGCCAATAACAGTTGATAACAGCCTATGTGTGTATAGACACAAAAGAGAACATGCTGGAGAATTTATTGACTGTAGGAAAAAACATCTGAAGCTAAAAACAGCTGCTCTAAAAACGTTCAAAAAAGTCCTGTGTGCACGAGGCCTTAAGTGAAACTTTAGTCAGAAAATTAAGTCTGGCTAGATTTCTTCAGGCTGGCCCCTTTTGCAGGTATAGCTATGTAAAACATTTAAAATAAGTACCTATACTGTAGAGCTGCACGATTCTGGCCAAAATGAGAATCACAATTTTTTTGCTTAGAATAAAGATCACGATTCTCGCGGCGTAATAGATTACATCTACAAAATAATTGTGCCAACAGTACTGTTTCGTTTTTTGAAAGTGTAATTTTTCCAAAACAATTGCGTTTAAAAGTCTGCTGCGCAAATACCGTGTGACATAAAATATTGCAACAACCGCCATCTTATTCTCTAGGGTCTCTGCTAAAAAAAAAATATATAACGTTTGGGGGTTCTAAGTCATTTTCTAGTACAAAATAATGGATTTTTATTTGTAAACAGCAAATGTCAGGAAAAATGTATAGTCTTTAAATGGTTAAACCAAACATCTTCTATACAAGGAGAGTTCATTTCTTTGAAGTAATTACTTTGTATCTCTTTTAGAGGCTTTTATCAATGGTGACTCAGAACTTGTCTCTCCGCCCAGACTTGGAAGTCTCCCCTGAGACTCAAGTAGCTCAGACTTAGAAAAGACTTCAGGCGACTTGCATTGACATTTATTACAGTCAAGTCGCGCTGAGTCGCCCCGCAAGTCAGACCCCATTAACTGCACTGAAAATCATGGTAATGCTCAATGGAGATGGGGGGGGATTTTAATACGATTAATCGTGCAGCTCTACTATACTGTTTAACCCCTCCAATCTGGTTTTCGGCAATTGCACAGCACAGAAACTGCCTTCGTCAAAGTCACTACGGACCTGCCAGTTTCTGCTTCCGACTCACTAACTATTCTTATGCTACTGGATCTTAGTTCTGTCTTTGATACTGTAGACCACAATATTTTACTCTCTTGCCTCATTTGCAGTCTCAGAATTGGCTCTGAAATGGATTAAGTCATATCTTACTGATTGCTGTTACTATGTTTCTTTTGGCAGATTCCAGTCTGAAGTTGGTCCAGTTAAGTACGGTGTCCCTCGGGGCTCAATCTTGGGTCCCTTACTTTTTAGCATTTACATGTTCTTACTCGGCCAACTGCTTAGATCTCATGGGCTCAATAATCACTTCTATGCTGATGACACTCAGATATACATCGACACTAAACCAAATTCTACTTTGACTTCTTCTTTTTGTATTTGTGATATAAAAACTTGGATGTCCCAGATTTTCCTTCAATTGACCACTTCAATACAGGACGTTTATATCCGCTTCCTGCCCAGACCAATTTTCAGCTTTCAGCGCTCTCACACTTTGAATGACAATTACTCTCTCATGCTACACTGTACCCAAACAACATTTTTACAATTTTTTTTCACACAAATAGAGCTTTCTTTTGGTGGTATTTAATAACCTCTGGGTTTTTTATTTACATAAGTGAAAAAAGTGTGAAAATTTTGAAAAAAAAAAAAAAAACACTTTTTTTTAGTTTCTATGATAACATTTTGCAAATAAGTAATTTTTGTTCACAAATTTGGGCCAAAACCTATACTGCTACCTATCTTTGGTAAAAATAACCCAAATAAGTGTATATTATTTGGTCTGTGTGAAAGCTATAGAGTCTACATTGAAATCATTGAAAATTGATCACACCCGATGCACTGACGGCCTATCTCATTTCTTAAGGCCCTGAAATGTCAGAAAAGTACAAATACCCCCAAAATGACCCCTTTTTGAAAAGTAGACATTCCAAGGTATTTAGTAAGAGGCATGGCGAGTTTTTTGAAGTTGTACTTTTTTCCCACAATTATTGGGCAAATTAAGAATTTTTTTTTTGTTGCACAAAATTGTCATAACAAGTTATTTCTCACACACAGCATATGCATACTTCCAATTACACCCTAAAATACATTCTCCTACTCATCCCGAGTATGACGATACCACATGTGTGAGACTTTTTCACAGCCTGGCCACATAGAGAGGTCCAACATGCAGGGAGCACCGTCATGCATTCTAGGAGCAGAATTTTCACATCAAATTTCCTATTACAATTTTGAAGGCCCTGGAGCACCAGGACAATGGAATTACCCACAAAATTACCCACACATGACCTCAAAGTAAAGCCCATAAGACCACTCTCTTGGCTTACCTGAGTCTGGCTGGTAGTAGTCGCTCCTGCCACCGTCACCTGCTCCTCCGGCACCATTATCCGCCTGTTTTGCAGGTGCGTCTGTCCATTTTTAAAAATTCCCGGTCCTTTCGCCGCTGCAAGGACCGGAAATGACGCCGACCCGCCCCCTCCTCCTGCGTTCCAGCGGCCAAAATCGGAAGCCGTGCTGCCGAAAGTCCCGCCTCTGCTGGAAATGACGATCTCGTCATTTGGAATGGAACGAGATGCAAGGACACCGCTGGTGTCCTGTTAGCCCCATACAGCCTCCTATATCTGGTCTTATGGCGCGTGAGACCCCCGGCAGCCTATTGTCTTTGCCGGACTAGAAGAGGAGAGAGTACTGGAGCACCCCCCTCCCATCCTAGGGGGGTAATGGGCCTAATCTCACAAAACTACTATCCACAGGTATGATTTCCCTTCCTCTACCTGGAGAGAGTGCAGCACCCCCTGGTTCCCTGCAGTCACTTCCACCATGGCGGAGGAAACACTACAAACTGAGTACATGGTGGAAGTGACAGGTCTTTTAAAGATTTGACTGCAGTGTTTCCTGGGAAAGGAGTGGAGCTGCGCTCTTTCCAGGTGCTGTCCTGAAAGACGAGGGGAGAAAATCTTGTATTTTGAGTGCGTAAAGTTTACGTTCACCATCCCCAAGATTTTTCAAAAATCCCCCAATGCAATTCCAGATTTTCTGAATAGTACATAAACAACCTGTTTCAAATGCTGTCTTATCTATATTCCTATCGCACACGTTCCTGGCAAACAAGGCTCATAAAATGGTAGGTGCTGTAGCGATTACCAGCTGGGTCCTGGAAACATCAAGCAAGTGTACACGGATCAACAATCACTGTCCAAAAGGTTTTTTTATTGCAGAGACATCACAAAGACCAGTGCGACATTTCGGAGCCATGCAGGACCCCTTTGTTAGGCATTTCCCCTCCGATTACACAAGCAGTTGTGGGAGGGGTGAAGGCGAGGTTTCACAAAACTTCTGGCCCTTTAATCCGCCTCCATTGTCCAATTTCCAGAATGGGCTGGACAACTGTGCCTCTCTCTCGCCCCCCTCCCCCTTCCCCCGTAGCTGTTCCAGGCTGTTCAAACTTAGCAAATGCAGAGTGCACTTTCTTCTTTTCCAGCGGAGCTGAAAGTAAACTTAAGCAAGGTTTATAGGAAGGAGATTGTGTCTGAAAATAAACTTACACTTTAATTAACTACTAGCCACTTGATCACTTCTGCGGGTGGCGAAAGGGATTCCCACCCCCTTCACGCCGCCACCTTTCCCAGGCTCTATTGTCCGATCGTGGAGCCTTGGAGCGATGCGACCGGTGGCATCAGCTACACATAACAGAGACAGAGGAACTGACGTTGTTTCTCTTTCTCTGTGACCCCGGAAACCGTGAGCGACGAGTATGTTGTCACTTCCGGTTCTGCCTCTTTGTTTACCTGGCTGATAGCGGCCAGGAAAGCAGGTGATCAGACCGATTTGTGTGTGATCAACTGCATTGGAGGCCAGAGGAGAGATTTGAGGTCTAATAGGCCCCGCATCTCTCCATAAAGAATACCTGTCACAGCCCATGCTGTCACAAGGTTGTTGTTCATCCCTTGTGATAGCCATAAAGTTAATCCAAAAAAAAAAAAAGTTTTGTATAAAATAAATTTAAAGCACCCCCGTCCCCGCGCTCAAATGCGAACGCATACGTTTCTCCCGCACACATATGTACACTGTGATTACACAACACGTGTGAGGTATTGTTGCGAAAGTCAGACCAAGAGCAATAATTCTAGTACCAGACTTCCTGTGTAACTCTAAACTGGTAGCCTGTAAAGGCGTTTAAAGCGACGCCTATGGAGTATTTCAAGCATTGTAGATTGCCGACATTACATGAGCAGACGCAATATTAAAGCGTGACATGTTAGGTATCTATTTACTCGGCATAACATCAGCTTTCACATTATACAAAAAAATGGAGGTAAATATTGTGTTTTGTTTTAATTCATTAAAATGTATTTTTTTCCACAAAAAAAAAAAAAAAAAGTGTTTCGCTGCACAAATCCAGTGTGACAAACAAATTGCACCCATCATTTTATTCTATAGGGTCTCTGTTAAAAAGTAATTTTTTAGCAAAAAAAAGAAAAAAAAAAAAGAAATGTGTAGATTTTTACACATAGGTGCGAAGGGTCAGAATTGGCCCGGATACGAAGTACAGTGGATTTAAACCCTCACATATACCCAGTGAAGTGAACAGCCTCACGTGATACACAGAGAAGAAACAAATCATCTTTCATAAGTTTTACATGTATATCTTCTGTTTACATCTTACTAGATTCTTCAGGATTCTTACATTGTGTTAGAGTTTTCACTTCCTTGTTCTGCACTGTGAGAGAAGGCTTGGATTACACTGGGAGACAGCCAATTGGAGGAAAGCCACACACCCACCCCCCCCCCACATTGGTAGATGAATGAAAATGCTTTCAGAGCTGTCTTGTGACAAGGCAAGCTCTCTGCTAATCTATTTATAGCATCCGACGACTACATAAATTTCAGGCTGCTTTTATCTCACCTCTCTGAGAACTTGTCAGAAGTTATTGTGTCGATAGCAGAGCAATGAGACAGCACAAATACACAGGACTTAGGGCTTTGGACACAGATAAGAAAACACTACAGATATATGTGCTTTGGTCAAATTTCATGAATCGGGTTTACGCCCACTTTAACAAAGAGTCTGTGGCTTAAGGCCACTGTAACCTCCTGTGCCCCTTATATTTTATGACAATTAATACATTCTGACTGTCAAGCCTTTGGCTGTGACTGGTTTGGTTAAAGAAGTTGCAAACCTCCCAGGGTCCCAAAAACAACACTTCCTTACATCATGTACTACATTACACTGAAAAGCAAAATTGTATTTGTGAGTATCGTTTAGAAAATTGATCCTCGGTTGTTTTAAGTGTTCATAAAACAACGGGTCTATAGGTGTGTCACTAGACTGTAGTTTGGGAGGTGGAGACATGACATCGCACAATCCCACTCGTGCCTCTCATGCTCCAGATTGCAGCACAATCAATCACTCTCCTCAGGCTGTACAATTTCACCAAGCAGACACAGCACCAGGGAGTGGACACTCTTTCATACAACATTATTACAATGCTCTTGTATCTGTCTCCCAGGCACAGCCTGTCACTCACAGTAGGAGGAGAGAGAAGTCCCCATGTTTTCAGGTGTCAGCTTTACACTGCTTAGGAAAATATTGTTGCAAGGGGAAGTAGTGAGTGGCTCACATCCCCAATCTAATAACCCAGAATGCAAAACCCTCTAAGTGGGGGCAACCACAACTTGAAAAGTAATTATATAAAAATATAAGTAGTTTATTCAAAACAGTATTACATACCAAATGTATGTAATACACTTTATATTTTTAGATAATTACTTTTCAAGTTGTAGTTGCCCTTAAAAGGCCCACTTAGAGGGGGATTGCATTCTGGGTTGCTTTACACTGTTTAAGACAGCAGAGAGGTTTGGTAGACATCAGCATTGCGTCAACATGCCAAACTAAGCTCAGATGCTTAGTACAGGGACGCTTTATTGAGTTTATTGATCACATTGTTCTATCTTTTTCAGGTTTACCACCCCTTTAACCACTTCAGCCCCAGAAGGATTTCCCACTGTAGGACCAGAGCACTTTTTGCGATTCGGCACTGCGTCGTTTTAACTGACAATTGCGTGGTGGTCCCACACCTG
>BLSH010115771.1:288658-300835 GCA_018402905.1 Glandirana rugosa
CGGCGAGGCGCCCGCGGGTCCTTCGCCGGGGGAGGGGGGGTAGAAGCCCCCTTCTAAGACTCGGCCTCCACCGAAATCCCCAGAATCCCTGGGGCCCCCTGGACAGACTACTCCTTTGCCCACCACTGTACCCTTGACTCCTGGTTCTCGGACACTGACTGGTCCTGTTACACGACCATCGGTGGTAATAGCGACCGTAAGCGTGGTGCAACGTAAACCTAGTTTGTCCGCTTAGCGCCCGACGGATACACACGCCCAGAAGATCCGGGGGGTTCCGGGGGTTCAGGATAGGAATGTTACTTAAAAAACTGGTAAAGGATATGGCACTTACCGTTGTTGGTGCGACAAGGGGGAGTGACTGACGTGCAAAAACGGTATAGGAAATGGTCAAAAAATTCATTGTAAGGATAGGACTTGGGGGCCTTGGGGGGCCTAGAAGACCCGCACACATAGGCAGCCCGCGATTCGCCTGTTTGATCCAAATGCAACGTGGTGCGAATGCCAGCGATAATGGTGGCTACCAGCACATTGTCCTGGTCAGTCACAGGCTCTTGGTCCTCAGTTCCCATGTCACCACCCGTTTCCTCATCAGACAGGTCCCCCGGGGTCCCTAAGACCCCTAAAGCCACCTCCGGCTCAGAATCTTCCCCCGAAGATGGGGGGGAGGGGGCCGCTTCCTGGGCGCCCGCGGAGCGGCGCCCCCACGCGGTAGAAACTCAGCAAGGACATCCCGCAGCTGGGAGAGGAAAGCCCCTTGGTCAGACTGCGTGGCAGCTGAAGCCACCTCAGTAGGTTCAGCAGGGAGATCAGCCATTACAGGGATGGATGGATGGATGGAAGGAAGGGACGCCCCGCACACAGCCACACACCCACAGGATCCAGAGGACAGCACCCCACCGCCACCAACCCAGAGGGAGCCCAGCTATACTTGCTGTTTTTGCTGCCTGATAGCGCCAATCGTTCAGAAGAACTGCCTCTGTCAGCCGCTGTTTTCAGAGAGAAGAAGAAGCTGCAGCCACGTGTAGAATGCAGAGCATGCAGTGAAGATGGCCGCCAGGAAGCACTAGAGGTTGAGCACACCTCTCAGGCAACATGCAGTACCGATTATGGCCACTCCGAGCGCTAGAGGGAAAGCCCCATAGACTGAAAATGTCCGTGGCTACGGCAAAATGGCGGCGGTCCGCCGCAAAATGGCGGCCGAAAGACCGCATGGCGATGCTGGACGAGAAGGCTGAACGAAGGTACAGCGCTGGGGAGGGGGGTGAGGGCGGGGGGTGGCAGGGGGCAAGATGAAAGGCTGATTCCCACCCGGAGGCTACCCTGGACAGCTACAGGAGCAGTGAAAAATTGCATTTTTTGGACGTCGGGCCCTCTTCACTCCCCATGTGGGGAGGAAGGCAGGGCGCTCACTTACCAGTCCGACGCCACGGTAGCCACCCGGATGCAGACTTTCCACCCTCGGCGGGGGGTACGCTGCAGGCCCAGGGTCACACTGCCGAACGAATCGGGAAGGGGACCAATATGGGGAATCTCGCCCCGGGCCACCCGCACGGAACGGGTAAGATGCGGCGGGTCCCTGTGTTGGGGCCGGCTTCGCATCATGTTGGCCAGGTCGGGGAAAGTACAGAGCACCAAGACTCTCGATGCCCCGAACGGCTTCTTGATAGCAGATCATCTTGATTGCAGAAAAAAGAAAAAAGAAAAGAAAAAAAGAAAAAATGGTCACAATAGGACCGCAGTTCCCATAGGGAAGCCAGGTCAACTCCTTGCGAACTAGGCATTGAAACTGGAGAGCTCCTCTGTGAGGGGGGTTTTAATGTAGGAAAAGAGGACGGCCCCCAGGGGAGGGGCCAGCTGATTTCTTTTCCCTGCCTAGTTAACTCCTGGTAGGACGAGCATAAAACCCCACAAAGTCATGAAGAGCTGCGTCTGTCATTGAACGTAGGAGAAAGACTGTTTATAACTCAATATTTGCACAAACCACATTATGGTCAACTGTATAAATGCAGCTCAAAGCAGTCTACATACACTACCCTGTATCCTTGCTCTGCTAACGCATATGTAATTGGCAAAATATTACCTGGACAGAATGCACATGGGAAACCAAAGCACCAATAATTGCCTGTTTTTTTTTTTTTTTGCCATAGTCAGGGTATCAGGTTTTAACATACGACAGGTGTAATCTCCTACGGTCATAGGGTCAAGTTCCTGTCTGCAAAGTAAAAAAATAAAAAGCATAGCAGCTGTGCTAGATGTAACACAAACTGCCACCACTAATCACTATCTCAGGAGTCTGTAATCTCAGTGACATTACAGCACAAAGTATGGAGTGGGGTGGTCTGAAATACGTCACCTGTAACACAGGGTAAGAAATGGAGCAGAAAATGGTATGCCACTTACAGCACACTGTACAGCATGGCTCAGAGAATGTAACAAGCAGCACTGCCAGAGTACAATTTTTTATATTTCATTGAGCTCTCCTGGCCACCACAGAAATGCACAGCTGTAATATAAACAGTATGAATCAAAATGTAGGAAGACTACTGTGCACTTTTCAAACACAATTCAGCCTTTACCAGGCCATGAGAGCATCAGTATTTCTCAAACATACAAAAGACCTTACTCATATGGGATATTTTTTTTACATAAATAGAAACAAAATGTTTAAAGTGGAACTTCACACCCCAACCACCGCCACCACCACATACAATCTACAAGCGGGCAGGCTTTTTATTTGCAGAAGAGACACATTCAGAGGAACTAAAAATTGCCCTAATAACAGTTTTCTGGCAATTGTTCCCTAAAGGATACGGTGACCTTTTTAAAAAATAAATAAATAAATAAAATGCACATTTTTTTGCATTTACTTTGAAGAGCCTGGAAGCATTACACTGGCGATCAGCAGATTGTTGGTGCCAGGCAGGACTCTTGCAGGTTGACACTAAGTTGTCCACGTATATTGTACGGGCAGGTGGTTTCACACTGACAGGAAGAAATAATGAACTACCAGAGTGTTCAACAGTGCCGTGTTAGTACATTGAGAACTACAAGCCATCAGTCGCAAAGGATATTGGTACTTGTAGTTCATTCATTAACAGAACTCTGTGAATGAATGATGCGGCTGTGTGGGTGAAGACTCGCACGACCACACACTTTTCAAAAAGAGGCAGCTGGCATGGGGAACTTCTCCCTCGTACTGCTATCACACAGAGGGCTTGGATTGCTGAAGGTGAACTTATCTTTTAGGAACTACATGCAACTAATTCAGTCAAGTATTTGCACCAGTGTCGGTAACAATCACCAACACGTGTGGCAAATCCAGGTGGTTCTTCCTGCAGCCACTTTAGGAATCTATTGCTATGGCAGCAACAAATTTTCTAAATGGAGAACTGGCTGTAATGAAGACCAATTCTAATCTGACGTACAGAGGTACGCCAGTATTTATAGCAGGCGGTGCCTGTGCTTGGAAGTTGTCATGCATGTGACAGCTTCCCACACAGCTCAGTCTTCCTGGCCTCATTTAGATGTCAGCTGGGAGATTTCCTGGCCAATAGCTAAATGTAAACAAAATGGCCGGAGATACAGCTGATGCCATTATCTTAATGTGCAGACTTTCTATTCTGACAGATGACAGTGATTATCTGGAAACATGATTGCAGTCCATCATGATACCTTCTCCTAATAGACATCTAAAAAAAAAAAAAAGTTTTTGTAAAAAAAAAAAAAAAAGTTTTCATACGTGGTGTGAATGGGAACACGAACATATAGTGGGGGTTTTCTTAAATCGGATAGCAAAAAGGAGAAATACACAAGATAATTCGCAATAGAAATATATAGGTTGTAATGGCTGACTTTTAGAAAATGCTAGTTGATTTGCTGCCATGCTGATTCAGTGAGCGCAGGGGCACCACCCTCAAAACATGTATGCAGACCAGTAGTTCTGACTTGGCTGGCTGCATGTGTATTCCAGATCTGTCACCCTCTAAAACTATCTAAGCCTAAGACAGCTAGGAAATAAGCATTTTCAGAAGGGAGTAAGCAATGACAGGCTCCAGCATGGCTGTTTATAGGTCCGCTAGCTACCTGAGGTCCTAGTGACCACAAAGGCAGTTAGGAAACTCTCCCATAGGGAGTACAGAAAGCAAAAAAAAAACTGTCAGAGGTCTACCTCTCTACTCTTCTACAAAAAGGAATTAAAAATATAGTTGTACTGCTTTCTGAAACCCAGTAGGAGAAATGGTCCTCATATCCTGCTCTAATGACTACAACTGTGGCAGATCCTGCAGAAACAGAGATAAAAAAAAGTCTGACAAGTTCCAATCCTTTTCTACCTCATCAAAGCCAAAAATGATGTTTTACAAGGGTTCCACTTAAGTAGCAATCCATTAAAAAGTAATTTCACCCATAAATTGTACATGTGTCTACTTACTAAATGATTCTTCTGAAATATCGCCCTGCAGAGCTTCCCCTGCCAGCTTCAAAATGGTGAAGGAATCCATAGCGGTTTGTTTTAACTGAACAGACTTCCTTTTCTTGACGTCCTTCTCTTTTCCCTTAAAGTGAATGGATGAGAAAAGGGACAGTTTTTGTGTAGCATTTACAGGACAAAAACAGTGTTAATTATGGGAAGCCGAGTTCTGTACTCCAGAGGAAGCCAAGGAGACTGATCCACGTCAGACCAGCATACAGTCAGGTCCATAAATATTTGGACATCGACACAATTCTAATGTGCCTCCCACTTTTTAAGGGACCAAAAGTAATGGGACAATTGGCTGCTCAGCTGTTCCATGGCCAGGTGTGTGTTATTCCCTCATTATCCCATTTACAAGGAGCAGATAAAAGGTCCAGAGTTAATTTCAAGTGTGCCATTTGCATTAGGAATCTGTTGCTGTCAACTCTCAATATAAGATCCAAAGAGATGTCACTATCAGTGAAGCAAGCCATCATTAGGCTGAAAAAAACAAAACAAACCCATCAGAGAGATAGCAAAAACATTAGGTGTGGCCAAATCAACTGTTTGGAACATCCTTAAAAAGAAAGAACGCACCAGTGAGCTCAACACCACCAAGAGACCCGGAAGACCACGGAAAACAACTGTGGTGGATGATCGAAGAATTTTTTCAGTGGTGAAGAAAATACCCTTCACAGCAGTTGGCCAGATCAAGAACACTCTCCATGAGGTAGGTGTATGTGTGTCAAAGTACAATCAAGAGAAGACTTCACTAGAATGAATACAGAGGGTTCACCACAAGATGTAAAACATTGGCGAGCCTCTAAAACAGGAAGGCCAGATTAGAGTTTGCCAAACAACATCTAAAAAAACCTTCACAGTTCTGGAACAACATCCTATGGACAGATGAGACCAAGATCAACTTGTACCAGAGTGATGGGAAGAGCTGAGTATGGAGAAGGAAAGGAACTGCTCATGATCCAAAGCATACCACCTCTTCAGTGAAGCATGGTGGTGGTAGTGTCATAGCGTGGGCATGTATGGCTGCCAATGGAACTGGTTCTCTTGTATTTATTGATGATGTGACTGCTAACAAAAGCAGCAGGATGAATTCTGAAGTGTTTCGGGTAATATTATCTGCTCATATTCAGCCAAATGCTTCAGAACTCATTGGACGGCGCTTCACAGTGCAGATGGACAATGACCCGAAGCATACTGTGAAAGCAACCAAAGAGTTTTTTAAGGGAAAGAAGTGGAATGTTATGCAATGGCCAAGTCAATCACCTGACCTGAATCCGATTGAGCATGCATTTCACTCGCTGAAGACAAAACTGAAGGGAAAATGCCCCAAGAACAAGCAGGAACTAAAGACAGTTGCAGTAGAGGCCTGGCAGAGAATCACCAGGGATGAAACCCAGCGTCTGGTGATGTCTATGCGTTCCAGACTTTAGGCTGTAATTGACTGCAAAGGATTTGCAACCAAGTATTAAAAAGTGAAAGTTTGATTTATGATTGTTAATCTGTCCCATTACTTTTGGTCCCTTAAAAAGTGGGAGGCACATATACAAACTGTTGTAATTTCTACACCGTTCGCCTGATTTGGATGTAAATACCCTCAAATTAAAGCTGAAAGTCTGAAGTTAAAGCACATCTTGTTTGTTTCATTTCAAATCAATTGTGGTGGTGTACAGAGCCAAAAAGATTAGAATTGTGTCGATGTCCCAATATTTATGGACCTGTATATAGCAAGTGATGGCCAACCCAACATAAAACCCTCCCATCCCTGAGATTTCTGTTTACAAAAAAGTTACCCACTTATATTCATAGCTTGGCAACATAATGAATAGTACTCTCCTGGTTTTTTATTTTGAAGTTTTTATTTTCATTTCAGATCCAAGATGGCTTTGAAACTCCCAAAGAAGATCGCACTGAACTTGGTCTCATATATGCATGACAGTAATGTACCAGGGGGGTCTTGCCTCTGTAAATTCCACTTTCTTGTTTCTCCATGACTTTCCTTTGCTGGAAGGACATAAAATGTGGGTTTCATCCAGACGATGCCCACCAGTCTGCTATTGCTGTAAGAATTTGTTTAATCAAACTTTTCCTAACAGACAGTCCCTCTCCCCATGGTGACCATTTGTCCCTGGTGTCTACTGTGCAGCTTTTGAGCACCAAAGTGCCCTTTTATTTAAAATCTAACCATTCGTGTGTATCCTGCAGTTTGTATCCACTGAAATATGGAGATTGTGGGGCATGCAAGTAGAAGGGTGCACTGACAAGATTTTAAAGGCTGTGTTGTGTATGTAGGCTGTACAGTAAAGATCACCAGTCCTCGTGATCTAAGAATATTTTATTTAACACAGGGCTTGACAAATTTGCCTTGAATCTAGGAGCCGGCTAAAAAAGTTAGGAGCCAGTTTTTTATAGCGTAGTGTGGGGTTGTCAGCGCCAGGGGTAAGAAAAGTAATTTGCGCCCCTAACCCTAACTTACTCACAGCAGAGCAGCCAGTCAATAACTCCACCATTACATCAAGGTTATAGGCTGGCCAGAAAGAGTGACACTAAAAAATCTGTTATGGGGGAAACTCATTATGCCGAATGCATTGTGACTGCGGCATGTAAAACGCCCTCATCTGCTGCCTAATGGAGCTTAAGGGTGGCAAAAACATGTCTCTACTGCACATTATTACCACCCAACTTGCACTTCTAAACAAAGCCTTACTGACATTGTAAATAAAATACAAAAAAAAGGTGAAAAGTATTCCAGCGCTGCTGATCTTCTGCTGCCTCTTTGCAGCCACTTCCTGCCTACATGTGTGTCCCCCACAATGACTTTTCATTGCTCTGGTGAGTTTCCGGTCACCATGAAATACTGGAGCCCAGCTGCACATAGAGTGGTAATTGCTGATGGTACTCAGGGCTTTATCACAAGTTTATTGCTTAGAATAAAGGTCATGTTTCTCACGGTGTGACCTCATCTTTCACATTATACAAAAAAATAATGGGCTACTTTACGGTTTAGTTTTTTTTAATTCAATAAAAGTGTATTTTTTTCCGAAAAATTGCGCTTGAAAGACCGCTGCGCAAATACCAAAGTGACATAAAATATTGCAGCAACCGCCATTTTATTCTCTAGGGTCTCTGCTAAAAAATAATATATAATGTTTGGGGGTTCCAAGTCATTTTCTAGCAGAAAACACTGGATATTTAATTGTAAGCCACTAATGTGAGAGAGGGTTTAGTCTTTAAATGGTTAAACTTTCCTGATAGCCCGGAGATAATTGCTTTGAAAGAAGATGATACATTGTTCCTTTATTCTTCTAACTCTCAACAACTATTCCAGGCAGCCAAGTTTAACAGCTGTTAGATTAAGCAGAGAACTCTCAGCTCTCGCTGAATCTGACACGCTGTTTTAACATGGGGAGAGCAGGAACGGCAGTCACTCGCCAGGACGCGATTTATGGTCGCCATGGCGACCTGGCGCCCGGGGTTTGTCGAGGCCTGATTTAACAGTCTCAACATGTGGTGTTTGTACTTCTATAGATTTATGAGCTACATGGCCCCTGTCATTAGTCCATCTCTGGTTTATGGAATAGAACAGATTTGTCTCTTAAAAAAAAAAAAAAAAAAATCAAAAACAGCATCCATAGTAGTTGTGATCTCTACTCCAATTTTAACTGTTGTGTCTTTTAGATATTTTTTTTCCTTGACTACTATACTCTCATTAAAAACAATTACAGTATGAAGCAAGATAGATTTTTTGCCTGCTGGTTGCCCTCGTTTGCTAATTCGTACACCACTCAATTACAACAAACACCATTCAAGTATAACTAAGGGCTGCAACATAACAGCCTTAGGGCCCTTTCACACGGGCATTCTGTTCAGGTCCGCCTGTCCATTGTCCAGGCGGACGTGAACGGACACTCAATGCAGCCCTATGGAGCGGTGGATGTCAGCGGAGACATGTTCGCTGACATCCGCCAATCTCCGATACGATACTGTCCGTGAAAAACAGACAGATGGAAACTCTATTTTCCATCCGTCTGTAGAATCGGAATGGATCGGATGACAACGGACAGGCGGTCCATTGTTATGCGATCCCCATAGAGCAGAGCGGGGCTCTGACCGTTCCATCTCCGCTCAGTGAACGGAGATGGAGCTGTCATCCGCCTGCTCAGCGGGGATTGGCAGATCGATCCCTGCTGAGCAGAGCGGAGTCTGCTCACGGAAAAACCCCGTGTGAAAGGGCCCTGCTCTTTCACACTAGCAGATCGTTCGGGTCCGCCTGTCAGTTTTTCAGGCGGACCCGAACGGACGCTCCATTGTCTTCTATGGAGCGACGGATGTCAGCGGTGATATGTCCGCCAAAAACAGACGGATGGAAACCCTATTTTGCATCCGCACGGCGGATCGGATGGACACAGACAGACGGTCCGTATTTATCCGATCCTCTATAGAGGAGAATGGAGCGGTGACAGGACAGTCTCTGCAGAGACTGTCCTGTCATCCGCCGGCTCAGCCGGGATAAACGGATGGATCCCCGCTGAGCAGCGGAGCCCGTCAAAACGGGCTCCGCTCGTGTGAAAGGGGCCTTCGGGTCCTTTCCCACTTACGGTCCGTTTGTTTGATCAGTTCAGTCACTTTTTTTCAAAGAAAAAACGGATGAAGTTTACATCAGTTTTTCATCCGTTTTTTTACATCTGCTAGCTAGAGTCCTTAACTACTTGAGTCCTGTAGTCATTTTTTCATGCAAAAACAGCATAGACAATTGCCTTCAGATGACCCCAAAGATAAAAGTCTAAGGGGGTCAGATCGGGAGACCTTGGGGGCCATTCAACTGGCCCACGACGACCAATCCACTTTCCAGGAAACTGTTCATCTAGGAATGCTCGGACCTGACACCCATAATGTGGTGGTGCACCATCTTGTTGGAACTATGATGTCAGTGATAGGGAATTGCTGGCCATCAAGTCGGCTTTGGAGGAATGGCGGTACCTCCTGGAAGGAGCAGCTCACCCGGTATTGGTTTTTACTGACCATAAAAACCATAAAAAAAAACTATATGCTGTGAAGATACGAGATGTGCAGCACCTGAAACTACGGATACTGGAAGCCTGTGCTAGCATTTCTCCTGCGGTGTTGCTATCAGTGTGTGAAGAGTGGGAGAAGAGGGTTGCATTTACAATCCAACACAATGGGCAGCACATTGAACACACTTTATAAGTGGTCAGAAACTTGTAAATAACTCATGAAAGAATAAAGATACGTTAAAACCAAGCACACCATTGTTTTTCTTGTGAAATTCCCAATAAGTTTGATGTGTCACATGACCCTCTTCCTATTGAAAAAACAAAAGTTGGATTCAAAATGGCCGACTTCAAAATGGCCGCCATGGTCACCACCCATCTTGAAAAGTTTCCCCCCTCACATATACTAATGTGCCACAAACAGGAAGTTAATATCACCAACCATTCCCATTTTATTAAGGTGTATCCATATAAATGGCCCACCCTGTAGAATAGTAGTGTCACTAGATATGCATAAAGCATTTGACTCAATTGAATGGCCATACCTGTTCGCGGTGCTTCGGAGGTTTCAGAGGTTTGGCCCCAGGTTCCTCAAGTGGGTGAAATTACTCTACACACATCCTGTGGCACATCTCAGAGTGAATAATTCCATTACTGATATTTTCCCAATGTTTAGAGGCACTAGGCAGGGGTGCCCCTTGTCATCCCTTCTTTTTGCAATTGCCATTGAACCTTTAGCGGCATTGCTTAGACAAACTGATATGATCAAAGGGTGCAAAGTCAATAATTTAGAGGAAAGGACATCTCTTTATGCAGATGATCTGCTTTTGTATCTGGCGGATCCTGGGGAATCTCTTTCGGGTGCCCTCAAAATTATCTCTAGGTTTGGAGACTTTTCGGGATTCAGAATCAATTGGAGCAAATCCAGTATTATGCCACTAGACCCCTTGTTTAAACCTGAGCCCCTTCCTCACACAGTCCTTCAAGTAGTTCCTCACTTCCGCTACCTAGGTGTAGAAATACAACTCCCTTTACATAAATATTTAGAAAACAACCTTTATCCAATGATCCGTAGACTGAAAACCTGTCTCCATACATGGAGCAAACTCCCACTAAATCTCCTTGGCATTAATTTATTTAAAATTATGTTTTTGCCCAGATTCTTATATATTCTTTGGCACTCCCCAGTCTATATACCCAAAAAACATTTCATAGAAATAAATTCCTTGGTCTTCTCCTTTATTTGGGCATCCCAACCTCCCAGGATCTCGCTGGAGACATTGCAGCTTCTGGGGCAGAGAGGGGGCCTAGCCCTACCCAATCTTCAAATGTATTACTGGGCTGCACTATTGACGCATATACATAGCTGGCTTTTTTCGGATATAGACAATGCAGCGGTGTCAGCACAGGCGGCCGTCATGTCCTCCTATAAGGCCCTGACACAAACTCGCTCTACCGAAACAGTCCCTACCCTCCTAAAGGAGCCACGGTGTTAAGAAAGTCCTATAAAATCTTCCACCTATCCAATAAAAGGATGGAGGCTACCTCCGTAGCTGTCTCACCAAATGCCCCACTCTGGTTTAACGCCTCCCTCCCTGAAATGAGAAATCTACCTGACGTGCATAGGTGGGCCAGGGTTGGTCTCAAATATGCGTGTCAGCTCTTCTTGGACGGAGCATTTAAATCGAATGAGGCTCTTAGGACTGAATTTGGTATCCCTGATCCATAATTTTTTGCATACCTACAGCTGCAGCACGCGGTGGCTGCCCAATTCGGGTTGACCAGGGTTGACCTCCAGTTGCCGGGACTGGAGGCCTTATTGTATGACGACGATCACTCCAAATTGATATCCAGATATTATGCTTCACTAACATCGCTATCAACCCCTAGGTTTAAGTAGAATAAAAACTCAATGGCAAACAGATATACCGGAGCTACAGGATGACATATAGGAAGAGCTCTTGGGAGACCAAAGGTCAGCGGTTATTGTGGCTGGGGACAAAATAATACAACTAAATTACTAACAAAGGATATATTATATAGGTTATATGGGATGGGGAAGCTAAATATTCCTGAATGTACTAAATGCTTTGATGCAAATGGGAATTCTTTCATATGACCTGGGCATGCCCCAAAATTCGCCAATTCTGGTCTGAGGTAACCTCTTTTATAGAGAATAAACTAGCATTACCAAATATCTGTAATCTGACCAGATGTCTTCTAGGGGTCCTTGAGGAGCAGGATCTGAGAGTGGCTAAGAAAACTTTGATTAGGCAGCTTTTCTTTTACGCCAAGAAAGCGAGAGAATTCCGTAATCCTTCATTTTTCTTTTTATGTTGTTCTTGGAGTAGAAGGCTATTGTAACAGTACCTGTAATACCACTAAATAGGTTTGTCTAGTGATTTTTCATTTTGGTACCTTGTATGCATTCTGACTCATATATGACCTACATGTAAGACTGCTCTGATATGTACAATTGATACCCTTTACTGTGAAGGTTTATCCTTGTCTATGTGTTAAAATAATAAAGTACCTTTGAAAAAAAATGTTTTTATATATATATATATATATATATATATATATATATATATAAAATTGTGCTGCATGATATAGTTTCGCCCACTGTTTTACTTTTAAATCTTTCTTATCAAAAAATAAATAATAGTAAAACAATTATTATGAACAACCACTTACCTT
>BLSH010115771.1:322830-358074 GCA_018402905.1 Glandirana rugosa
GTTAAAAAAACATATTCCCCTGTCTACTACAATGCGGTGCATTTTTCTACAGATTGTACAGTGCGAAATTTTAACGTGTGTCAACACTTGGACACAGCCGTCACATGATCGGGAGGGCCAGTCACTGCGCCCGTATCCCAATCTCTGCTCAGCTGGATCCTGTGATCATAATGATCACAGGATCCAGCCGCAGCGCGCCGCGTGCCCGCGCTGCGAGCTCCCGTTCTGCAGGACGTAAATATACGTCCTGTCAGAACGGGGAAACTCCCACCCGGCCGTATATGTACAGTGGCCGGGTGGGAGGTGGTTAAGTACCGAAGTTTGGCGCCATTCCACAACTGTGTGCAATTTTAAAGCGTGACATGTTAGACATCTTTTTACGTGGCGTAACATCATCTGTCCCCTTATACAAAAAAATTGGGCTAAATTTGTTTGTTTTTGATTGGTTTAGATTTAAAAAAAAAATATATATATATATATATATATATATATGTTTGGGGGTTCCGAGTAATTTTCTAGTGAAAAAAAAAGATGATTTGTGTGTAGGAGAGGAGTGCGGGAGGTGGTTGCAGGACAAGGCTGCATCCTTTTCCATTTAGACAAATTTGAACAGTTGTAAACATCCATGTTTCAGGAAACATTTTTTGTTTTTGTGTTTTTGTTTATGTATTTGTTACCTATAACTGGTTTCTGCAACAGCTAAATTAAAAACGGATGTAAACATAACTAAAGATCGATGTGCAAACGAATGTAAAAGAAGGCCTTGATCGCATGGAGCAATTACACCTGTGCTTCGTCCAGGGTGGTGTTTTTCTGGCATGGGGATGCACAGGTGTTCTGAGCAGGCAGTCCCATTAATATCAGTTGGGACACAGCCACCGCTCTCAATATGACCTCCATGAGGGTGCAGGGCCTGAATGTACGCTGGGTGAGACACACACCCGCAGGGATGTCATATTGGGAGCGGTGGCTGGGTCTGTGCAGCTGCTGCATCCCAATAGACAATGAGACTGTCAGCAGGAGATGCACGGGGAAGCCTAATAGAACCTGACTCCATATTCATCACTTTATGATGACTGAACTGATGATGTCCCTGTGAAAAGACCCTTAGTTACTCCTCCACCACCCCCTCATCCATGCACAACGATCCTCCCTTATGGCCACCAGCTATGCTCAGCCCCACACTATGTATTCTTCCAATGGTCCAGCATCAGATCATGCTCAGTTCTGTCACCCTTTCTCCACCATCAATTGCCATTCACCTTCATCAGATATACATCCTAATACTAACACTCAGCCCTGTCCTCCGCCGCCCTCTACTGGCAGACATGGATACAACAGGCAATGTGTTCTATCGCCGCCTGACAACCACTGAACTAAATCCCAACTCCCCTCTCCCCGGCTTACAGTCGCCGATAGCAGCATAGTTTATACCACAGAGGTTTAGCACTTCTCCTCTACCAGCTGTAATGTAAACACTGCGTTTTCCAATGAATTACCGGTGGGAGAGGGTCAGGGAACTATTGGATAAGCCTCCCCTCTGTTTATCTCCCGCGGAAATATCACCCTCTAGAATACACACCGCGTTTCTTACAGTGTTCTCAATCGCCACACTTTGAATTTTGTAGAGCCCGCTAGTTCCTTCGATCTCATCAGTCGCCGCCAAACCAGGAGCGAGTCATGGAACGCAAACAACTCACTTCCGCTTCCTTCTTCCAGCACTTCCTGCCTCCTGACAGATGAAGGAGATGTGCACTTTCTGCTTCCTGACAGCAGGGGGAGATGTGATGCATGTGATGGAGGTCTTCTCCGATTTTGCATGCTTTTTTGACGTCCATTTGAAACATGGCAATTTAAAGTGAAGACACTAAGTAAAGGCATGGTTTTCTAAAACATAGCATGTAACATATCATTTTTTTTTTTTAAATCTTAAAACTTTAACCTTTTTACATTCTTTTTAAGGCATTAGAACGGCTGATTTCTTGCAGTCTATTTGCAGCCACTTCCACCTAGGGTTGCCACATCATCCCTTTAATCCAGGACACATATGAATTACACAGGTTCTGAGGCTAATTTAATGTATGCATACATATAAGCCACCAAGTGAGTTTAATGACCACCTTAATCAGCCACAGAACCTGTGTAATTCATATGTGTCCTGGATTAAAGGGATGATGTGGCAAACCTACTTCCACCTCAGATAGCAAGCAATTGAGCTGCAAGTTTGAAAATGACTTGCTGAGCTATTGCTAGACTTGCCAGGAGGCTTCACAAGTTTGTTGCACAATTGCAGAGACTCCGCATTGCATGACTCCAGATCAACTTTCTCTGCAAATATTCTGCAAGTCTGCTGCAAGTTCTGGTTCAGTTTTGTTGCGCAATAGTCATCCCACCACAGGGGTCACTGTATTTTCATGCTGTAGACTTGTGGGGCTTTTGTTGTAGACTCACAACTACAACTTTGCTCTTGCTAGAGACTTGCCACTCAAATTTGCTACAAATTGGAAAAGTGTCAACTAGAAGTTGTGCTTCAAGTGCTCTGCAAGTGTACAACTTGCTAGTGAAAATGTGCAGCAAGTTAACAGACTTACAATTCAACACGGTCACAATTTTGTGGCAAGTTATTCTTGCTCTCTGGGAATGTACATGCATGCATGCACTCCAGCAATGATTGCAGATCAATTCTCAGGAGCGTTTCCTGATAGTGACACATATGGACCATGGCTGTTCAATTTACATCAGGATGACCACCTGCATAGCTTACAACAATCCCTCGCTTGCAAGGGCGGTCTTTCTTTTGTAACCAAGTCCCTCTTTCATGTAGTGACTGCTGCCTGTCTGCTGGCCATCGCTTTTCACAACTTCCTAGATTCCCTGCATGCTTTGCAGCTTCTCCTCTCCTTCTCATTCCTTTCAGTTTCTAAGGACTACATATCCCATGGAAGTTTGCTTTCTGTAAGAAGTTAATCCTGTACTGACTCCACCTCCTGAAACTCCTCTCCTCAGTACCTCTGTGGAAGGCAGGTGTTCCGTCAGATCAGGCTACCCTTCAAATCTTATAATGGAAGTGACATTCCGTCACCGCCATCTTGCTACACCCAGCACTCGTCCGCAGTAAGGATACAGTGAGAAGGCGGTAAGCGGACATCTTTTTACACCCACCGGACTTTTGCATTCCACACTTATTTGTACCAATAAACTGAGCTTATATAGCGAAATACAGTATTTTGAAATCTGTCTCACTGTTTTGATGTTGAATTGTAAAAGCAGCATTGTTCTGTCAGATTAGCAAACCTGAGATCAGCAGGTTTGCCGCTGCTTTTAAAATGTAACATCAAAACAGTGTCACGTATTTATAAATACCGTATTTCAGTATATAAGCTCAATTTATAGTACTGTTAAAAATAACTGTCAGATGCAAAACTCCGGTGGGTGTAAAAAGATGTCCGCTTGCAGCCTTCTTACTGTATCCTTACTGCCGACGAGATGGCGGAGATGGAACGCCACGTCTGTTACAAGATTTGATGGGTTGAGAATTCTGACAGAACATAGGCTTTGCAAATTCTGTAAGACAGCAGTGCCTACCCAAAGAGAATAATGAACACATGCCTCACAAATTAAAAAAATATTGCCAAGCTTTACATACCCTCTCTACACTCCAGCGCTTTCCCCAGTTGACTAAAGTTCCACTTCAAAGCTTATATGAAAATGTATCCCTGCAAATTAAGGGAATCCCCTGGGGACCCCCAGGTAACCAGAACTAGTGTCCCCATTGGAATATTTTCCCTCTATTAACCACTTGACAACTGGGCACGTAAACCCCCTTCCTAACCAGACCAAATTTCAGCTTTTAGCACTCTCACATTTTGAATGACAATTACTCAGTCATGCTACATTGTACCCATATGAATTTTTTTGTCCTTTTCTTCGCACAAATAGAGCTTTCTTTTAGTGGTATTTAATCAGTGCTGGGTTTTTTTATTTTTTGCGCTATAAATGAAAAAAGACCGCAAATTTTAAATTGCATTTTTCTTAACTTCTGTTATAAAGTTTTGCTAATTAATAATTTTTCTTCATACATTTTTGCTAAAATTTATACTGCTACATATTTTTGGTAAAAATAACCCAAATAAGTGTATATTATTTGGTATTTGAGAAAGTTATAGAGTCTACAAGCTATGGTGGCAATCATTGAAAATTGATCACAACTGATATACTGATGGCCTATCTCATTTCTTGAGACCCTAACAAGCCAGGAAAGTACAAATACCCCCTAAATGACCCCTTTTTGGAAAGTAGACATTCCAAGGTATTTATTAAGAGCAGGGGCGTAACGATAGGGGTTGCAGGGGTTGCAAGTGCAACCGGGCCCCATGGTCCAGGAGGCCCATGTGCCTCCCTTGTACACCTGAATAGGAGGGATGGCGGGGGTGGCATTTAGAGGACCCAATCTCCTCCATTTTCCTCTATCCAGTTTACTTGTCTTCTGCTGTTCCCAGGGCCCCTGTGTGCTTCCCTGGTCCCCCTGGGGCCTGCTGCAGAACTTGTGAAAGGGCCCCACTGCAGTACCGTAATAAAGGGACCCACAATAGGCGTAAAGGGCCCCAGGATCAGTGGGAAGAGGGAAGGGCCCTGGCCAGGGGTCAGGGGGCCCTTCATAATTTCTTGCACCGGGGCCCTGAAGGTTCTAGTTACGCCTCTGATTAAGAGGCATGGTTAGTTTTTTGAAGTAGTCATTTTTTTCCCATAATTCTTTGCAAAATAAAGATTTTTTTTTTCCACAAAATGGTCATGTTAACAGGTTATTTCTCTCACATGGCATGTGCGTACCACAAATTACACCCCAAAATGCATTCTGCTACCCCTTCTGAGTATGGCGATACCAAATATGTGAGACTTTTACATAGCCTGGCCACATAGCCTAGCCCAACAGTGAAGTAGCACCTTCAGGCGTTCTAGGAGAATAAATTACACATCTTATTACTCAACCACCTATTACATTTTTGAAGGCCCTGGAGCAGCAGAACATTGGAAACGCCCACAAAATTACCCCATTTTGGAAAGCTAACACCCCAACATATAATCTATCAGGCATAATGAGTCTTTTGAATGGTTCATTTTTTTCCAGAAGTTTTTGGAAAATGTGGCAAAAATAATGAAAAAGCATTTTTTTTCCACAAAGTTGTCCATTTATAAGATATTTCCAACACATAGCATGTACATAGCAAAAATGACACCCCAAAATACATTCTGCTACTCCTTCTGAGTATGGCAATACCAAATTTGTGAGACTTTTACACAGCCTGGCCACATAGCCTGGCCCAACATTGAAGTAGCACCTTCAGGCATTGTAGAAGCATAAATTACACATCTCATTACTCAACCACCTATTACACTTTTTAAGGCCTTGAGCACAAGAACAATGGAAACACCCACAAAATGACACCATTTTGGAAAGCTAACATCCCAACGTATAATCTATGAGGCATAATGAGTCTTTTGAATGGTTCATTTTTTTCCAGAAGTTTGGGGAAAATGTAAAAAAAAATGAAAACGCATTTTTTTTCTACAAAGTTGTCCATTTATAAGATATTTCCAACACATAGCATGTACATAGCAAAAATGACACCCCAAAATGAATTCTGCTACTCCTTCTGAGTATGGCGATACCAAATGTGTGAGACTTTTACACAGCCTGGCCACATAGCCTGGCCCAACATTGAAGTAGCACCTTCAGGCGTTCTAGGAGCATAAATTACACATCTCATTACTCAACCACCTATAACATTTTTGAAGGCCCTGGAGCAGCAGAACAATGGAAACGCCCACAAAATGACCCCATTTTGGAAAGCTAACACCCCAACGTATAATCTGTGAGGCATAGTGAGCCTTTTGAATGGTTCATTTTTTTCCATAAGTTTTTGGAAAATGTGGAAAAAAATGAAAACGCATTTTTTTTCCACAAAGTTGTCCATTTATAAGATATTTCCAACACATAGCATGTACATAGCAAAAATGACAACCCAAAATACATTCTGCTACTCCTCCTGAGTATGGCGATACCACATGTGTGAGACTTTTACACAGCCTGGCCACATACAGAGGCCCAACATCCAAGGAGCACCATCAGGTGTTCTAGGGACATACATTATGCATCTAATTTCCTGACAACCTATCACATTTTTGAAAGCTCTTTATATTTCTAAGATCTAGCATGTACATACCAAGAATTACACCCCAAAAAACATTCTTCTGAGCAAAGGGCAAACAAAAGATTACCTGTGGGTTTAGTAGTGCCATGGTCCACAGGAGGACAGCCCTGATCCAGGCAGCAGGCAGGGATGTGGTCAGCGACAGCAAACAGAATTGTCCAGGCAGCAGGCAGGAATATTGTCCATAGTCCATGCAGGCAGGGGTACTGTCCATATACAGTCCAGGGTCAGTGCAGTTGGAGATATTTCCGGCAGTGCCAAAATATTGATCCTGATAGTAGGCAGGAACAGGATCCATAGTACGGGTAGCAGACCAGGAAAGAATGGGGACAGGGGTAGAGACTTCTCCCACCCAAATCGCTTTGAAACCTCCGAGTCTCCAGACCCTAATCCGGAAATGAGAAAACTAAAAATGAATTTTTTTCATCCAGAAAAACAAATTCTGGAGCCCCTCACTTATGTGAGACCCATTTGTGTGAATCCCATTACTCCAGCAGCAGGCTAAAAGATCAGTCCAGGAGGTAGGCAAAAAAACGTGGTCAACCAGTCCAGGGTCATTTCCAGAGCAGGCAGAGGTATGTTAACATTAGGCAGAAGCGTGGTCGTATAACAGGCCATGGTCAGTTCCGGAGCAGGCACAGGTATGTTTACGTTAGGCAGAAGAGTGGTTGTATAGCAGGCCAGGGTCAGTTCCGAAGCAGGCAGATGTATTTTTAGCATGAGGCAGAAGAGTGGTCGTATAGCAGGCCAGGGTCAGTTCCGAAGCAGGCAGATGTATTTTTAGTGTGAGGCAGAAGCGTGGTCGTATAGCAGGCCAGGGTCAGTTCCAAAGAAGGCAGCGGTATGTGCAGTGCAGTGGCATAAGGGGTGTGGTTGTAAATGACAATTACGTTTACCATACTTCACTAATAATGTAGTGAAGTATGGTAACGGTGGAAACAGTCACCTATACAGAGGCCTGGTTGAGAAGGGCATTGGGGACAAAAATATACAGTGTCTCTTCTACGTTCTCTTTTGGAGCACACCCGGCATTTTTGCTGGCGTCTTTGGCCTGTTTCACGCAAGGGGAGTTTTTCAGGAAAGTGAAGTTCTTGTAGTCTGCTAACTGCATCCGAGCGAATGTTTTCTGGTGGGCCTTCAGGGTACACTAGGGTGGTGATGACTTCTTCATGGTATTCTAGAAAGCATATGGGGTTCTAGGTTGATTTTTGGTAAATAATATAACTATTATACATGGCCAAACTGAAAAGGTATATGGAAACTTTTTTGTACCAGTGGCGGGAGTTTCTTGTGGGAAGGTAGGGTTCGATCATCTGGTCATTGAAGTCGACACCCCCCATGAACAAATTATAATCATTGACACAAGATGGCTTCCGGATTGTGCCTCCTTTCCTCCTGGGGATTTCCACATAGGTGTTGTTGTGTACTGAAGTCAGCATGTGGACGTTCCGTCTGTCCCTCCACTTGACAGCCAATAGCTCCTGGTTCCGCAAAGACGCCGTCTCCCCCTTTTGTAGCCTTTCGTTAACGAGCCTTTGCGGGAAGCCCTTTCTGTTGGCTCGGACCGTACCGCATGCTGGAGTCTGCCTCAGGTAAAGGTTGCGGAAGAGGGGCAAGCTTGAATAAAAATTATCCACATAAAGGTGGTAACCTTTTCCAAGTAGTGGATAAATAAGCTCCCAAACAACCTTTCCACTGGCTCCAATATATTCAGGGCATTCACGGGGATGCAGTTGGGTGTCCTTTCCTTCATAGACCAAGAAGGAATAGATGTATCCGGTGGCTCTGTCCCAAAGTTTATATGCCTTTACCCCATATCGGGCCCTTTTGCTGGGGATAAACTGTTATGGCCAGCCTGCCTGTGAATTTTACAAGGGACTCATCAATAGAGATGTTTTGGTTGGGGATATATAATTGGGGAAATTTTTCAGAAAAATAATTTAGAAGGGGGCGAATTTTAAATAATTTATCGAAAGCGGGGTCATTGCGTGGAGGGCACTGTGCGTTATCATTATAGTGGAGGAAATGCATAATTCTAAGGTATCTTGACCTTGGCATGAGGGATGAATTGGCGAATGGGCTTGGTAGACCAATAGGAGTACAGTTCGTTTTTTTTTTTGTGATTCCCATATTAAATGTTAGGCCTAAAAAAAGTCTAAATTCGGCCACTGTAAGTTCTCGCCATTCAAAAGGTCGGGCGTAACTAGAACGGGGGCTGTCTGCGATGAACTGCTGGGCATAAAGGTTGCACTGGGCCACGATGGATGACAGAAAGTCCTCAGTAAACATTAAATTAAAAAAATCATTAGGGCAAAACCTTTGGTGTTCATCTGGACACCTGGCTGGGTGGTGAAAGGGGGGAGGTTTACTGCTCCGGAACTAGATGGAAGCCACAGGGGGTTCTGTAGGGCATAGGGAAGGCTGGCATGGGTCTTTGGCCTTTGTTGCAGTGGCACTGTACTAGAGGTGGATGGCATTGCGGTAGATGTAGATGGCACTGCGTCAGAGGTGGATGGCACTGCACTACTTGTAGTAGCCTGCTGCTCCTCACCAGAACGCCTTCGTTTCCTGGGCACCAGTTCTTCTTCCTCCGATTCTGAATCAGACCCACTGCTTAGAATGGGCTCATAATCCGAATCAGAATTGGATGCAGACTAAGACAGCTCCCCGCTGCTCTCTTCACTCAGCCTCAGGCTCAGAATCTGGTATGCCTCCTCAGCAGAATATTTTTTTGCCATACTGGTGCGATGTGGATACACTGATGGGCGCTGATGAGGTTGCACTGATGTGCACTAATGCACTGCGGCTGCACTTATTAGCTGGCACGACAGGCGCTGATGAGCGCTCACTTATGGACACTGATGTGCACTATTGGGCACTGTAGTGGCGCTGATGGGCACTTTAGTGGCAATGAAGGCACAGATGAGCACTGTAGTGGCACTGATGGCAATGAAGGCAGAGGTGGCACTGGTGTGGCACTGGTGTAGCACTGTAATGACACTGATAACACAGAAGCACTGTAGTGGTACTGATGGGCACAGGTGGCACTGATGGGCACAGGTGGCACTGATGAGCACAGGTGGCACTGGTGGGCACAGGTAGCACTGATGGACACGCTGGTGGAGCTGATTTGATACTGATGACAAAGATGATTACTGTAGATGCACAAATGTAGCACTGATGAGTACTGTAGTAGCACTGATGAGCATGTTAGTGGCAATAAAGGCACAGGTGGCACTGGTGTGGCACTGATGGGCAGGTGGGGCACTGGGGTGACAATGAAGGCATAGATAAGCACTGTAGTGGCACGGATTAGGACAGGTAGCACTGATGGCACAGCTAAGCACTGTAGTGGCACTGATTAGCACAGGTAGCACTGATGGGCACTGGTGGCACTGATGGGCCCTGGTGGGCACAGGTGGCACTGGTGGGCACAGGTGGCACTGGTGGGCACTCTGATGACACAGATGAGTACTGTAGTTTGGCTGAGTACTGTAGTGGCACAGGTGGCACAGATGATCACTGGTGTGGCACTGATGTGGCACTGATGTGGCACTGATGCAGCACTGGTGTGGCACTGCGGTGACACTGAAGGCACAGATAAGCACTGTAGTGGCACTGATTAGCACAGGTAGCACTGATGGCACAGCTAAGCACTGTAGTGGCATTGATTAGCACAGGTAGCACTGATGGGCACTGGTGGCACTGATGGACACTGGTGGCACTGATGGGCACAGGTGGCCCTGGTGGGCACTGTAGTGGCACTGATGGGCACTCTGATGGCACAGATGAGTACTGTAGTTTGGCTGAGCACTGTAGTGGCACAGGTGGCACAGATGATCACTGGTGCGGCACTGGTGTGGCACTGATGTGGCACTGGTGTGGCACTGATGGGCACATGTGGCACTGATGGGCACAGGTGGCACTGGTGGCACTGATGGGCACTCTGGTGGCACAGATGGGCACTCTGGTGGCACAGATGGCACTTTAGTGGCACTGATGGCACTGTGGTGGCACTGTGGTGGCACAGATATGGCACTGGTGGCACAGATGTGGCACTATTAGCAGAACTTGAATTCTGCTGGTCACTGCTGGGCACAGCTGGGCACTGCTGGGACTGTATAAATGTGAATGAAACTCACAGACTGTCACTGCAGGGCATCGATCTCTCTCTTCTCCTCACAAACTGGATCGGTGTGAGGAGATGAGAGAGCTGACACTCTCGATGACCCTGCAGTGTTTACATTGTGATCACGCCCTCATTGGACGGCGTGATCACGTGGTAAAGGGCCGCTGCCAATGGCCCTTTACAGCAATCGGTGAACTGCCGGGTCCCGGGAACCCAGCGAGCACCGAGACTCCCGTGTGCGTGCCCCAGCGGGCGCGCGGGAGCGCGATTCTGGGAGGACGTTATAGTACATCCTCCCAGAACAATGGGTGCCACTTGCGGCCGTGTCGGCAAGTGGTTAATTTTCTGTGACAACCTAAAATTTGGCATTTTCTTTTACTTTCACTCTTACTGAAAATGGATATAGAGTTGAGCCGAACCCCTTCGTTTTTTTTTAAAAACATCATTCTTAACCACTTCACTCCCGGAAGGATTTCCCACTGTAGGACCAGAGCACTTTTTGTGATTCGGCGCTGCGTCGCTTTAACTGACAATTGCACGGTCGCGCGACGTTGTACCCAAATATAATTTGTGTCCCACACAAATTTGTTTTCCCACAAATAGAGCTTTCTTTTGGTGGTATTTGATCACCTCTGCGTCATTTCTGATCACCGCTATAAATAAATAAAGAGCGACAATTTTGCAAAAAAAACAATATTTCTTACTTTTTGAGAATTCATTTCTGGCGTTTTTATGTTTTTTTTTTTTTTTTTACTGGTAATGGCGGCGATCTGGGATTTTTATCGGGACTTTGATATTGCAGCGGACATGTCGGACATTTTTTACACTTTTTTGGGACCAATGACATTTATACAGCGATCAGAAATTTAAATATCCACTGATTACTGTAAATGTCATTGGCAGTGAAGGGGTTAACCTGCAGGGAGAGATCTAGGGGTTACCTGTGTTCCCTAGGCGTGTTCTAACTGTGAGGGGGCTGGGCTACTATGGGCATAAGAGATCTAACTGATCACAGTGACAGGGATCAGTAGATCTCTTAGATGTCCACTGACAGAGAGGGGAACCACTGTGTTTACATCGGCGGTTTCCAGTTCTCTCTCTCTGGCAGGTCATTGCGGCTCACCGGCAGACATCGTGTCCGCCTGAGCTGCGGGCACACTCCTGCACAGTGCGGCGGGCATGAGAGCGCGCTGCCTGCCTGCTAACTGCGCAAATCGCCGCTTATATACAGCGATACATGGAATAGAGCCACACTGCCACAGTAAATATGCGGTACTTGGTCGGGAACCGGTTAAATGATCAGTGATTTACTAAAATGGAATAATAAAAATGAAAAATTCCTTTAACCAGCTCTGGACCACCCACCGCACATATACTGCGGCAGGACGGGTCGGCTGCGCGAAACAACGTACCTGTACGTTGTTCACACAGCCTGGTCTGGGGTGCACATGCCGGCGACCCGCTCCCGCTGTGATTGGACACAGCGGGAGGCAATCAGCTGGTGCAAAAGATGCATTTCCTGCTGGCCTCCCGCAATGGTTTGGGGGAATGACAGAACAGCGGTCTGCCAATATAAACAAAGCAGACATCATTCTGTCAGACAGAAAGAGAGAGATCTGTGATTCCTGCTAATCAGGAACACAGATCTCTCTATTCCCGCAATCAGTCTTTCCCCCAGACAGTAAGAAAGCACACTCAGGTACACACTTAACCCTTTGATTGCCCCTGGTGTTAACCCCTTCCCTGCCAGTGTTATTTATACAGTGTCAGCGCATTTTTTGCACTGTCACTGGTCCCCAAAAAGTGTCACTTAGTGTTCAATTTGTCCGCCACAATGTCGCGGTCCCGCTAAAAATCGCTGATCGCTGCCATTACTAGTAAAAAATAAAAAAAAATAATAAAAAGTCCCTAAATCTATCCCATAGTTTGTAGACACTATAACTTTTGCACAAACCAATCATTATACACTAATTGGGATTTTTTTTACCAAAAATATGTAGCACAATACATATTGGCCTAAACTGATGAAGAAATGTGATTTTTTTTTAAAATATTAGAAATGTTTTATAGCAGAAAGTAAAAAAAAAAATTTTTTTCAAAATTGTTGCTTTTTTTTTTATAGCACAAAAAATGAAAGCCACAGAGGTGATCAAATACCACCAAAATAAAGCTCTATTTGTGGGGAAAAAAAGTACATCAATCTTGTTTGGGTACAGCGCCGCATGCCCACGCAATTGTCAGTTAAAGTAATGCAGTGCCGTATTGGAAAAAATGGCCTGGTCATTAAGGGGGTAAAACCTTCCTGGGCTGAAGTGGTTAAATATAGTGCCTGGGGGGGTCCCCTTAGTCTGTCTGTAAAGTGCCCCATCTGTACCATGTATAGAGCCTGCTTTAGCAAAAATTACATTTATAAAACCAATAAAATGACATTTTCCCTGCAATCTTTCTTTATTTTATAAACAAGGTCTTGGGGATCCAGTCTGTATGATGAGGCCACAATTTAGTGCACTCGGAACAAGATTAGAGATTTTTTTTGTATAAATTCTGGTGTCTGTATCGCAGATTTTGAATAGAAGTAACAGGTGCAGAAAAATTGGGCTTTGGGGGTGTTGGTGGTCCCTTCACTCTGCAACCCTATAGAGGTACTCTTGATGAAAGCAAGAATTGGCCTTGCTGTCAAAACATGAAATGATATGCACCTGTCAAACAGGTGCGGAATTGTGCCCATGAAACCTATACCAAAAATATTCTTCCAGATAAAATCAATACCCACAAAGCTAGGCAGCCTAGACAGTCTTGCACAGATTCCACATCCCAAAAACATTTAATTGGCAACATCGGCATCAGGGGCTTGATAACTGCTGCTAATCCAGGAATGATTCATTTTTATAAATGTCATCTGGTCAACGGAGTTTGTGGACAGACACGCTCTTTTATCTGTCACAAAACCTCCGGCAGTACCGAATGTCTGTTTGGAAAGCATGCTGGATGCAGGGCAGCCCAGCAGCTCAATTGCATACTGGGCAAGTTCTGGCCAGTGGTCTATTCTCATGACCTAATAACCCAGTGGATCATCAACTGGAAAGCTCTGCATGTCAGTTTTCACCCCTAGATAATCTCCCGCCATATGATGCAGACACTGCCAATGGGATGTGGAAGCTGATAGCCCTGGGTGTGAGGACTAAAAAAAATTTGAAATGCATCACTGAGGCAGCCCACTTCTTCACCGTTCCTCTCTTGACCAACAGAAGTCTCAAAACTAGCTTTTCCATGAGACTGTAACCTAGCAGAGTATGGAAGGCATTACCTAAACTCCTCTTTAAGGTGTCGTCAAGATATTTCATCCTCTGCTCCCTCTGTGAGGACAGGATGAGTTCTGAGACATTCCCCTTGTAATGGTGGTCAACGAGGGTTGCCAACCAATAATGATCCTTCTCCTTCATGCCACAAATTCTTGGGTCTTTTCGCAGGCTTTGAAGACTTTGAAGGGAGCCCATGCACTTTAAGTTTGCGGAGGTATCAGAAGTAGAGTCCTTGGGGTCACTGAGGATTACAGTACCTGGAGCTGCCTCCTCCCAGCCATGTACTACTCCCAAGTGTTCTGTGGATGGAAAACTGTCTCTTAAGATTTGATGTATGTCTTCCTCTGCTTCAATGCCTGCAAAACTGCCATCCTCCTCCTCCTCTTGTGTGTTCTGTGGTGTCGTAAGAATGGTGTCTCCATAAAGTGTACCTTGAGAGGAAAGAAAGTCCTCCTCTTCCTCCCACTGCTCTGCCACGAGTGACCTATCCATAATGCCACACAGAGTCCGCTCCAGCAGGAACACAACAGGGATTGTGTCACTGATACATGCATTGTCACAGCTCACCATCCTTGTTGCCTCCTCAAATGGTGACAATACAGTGCATGCATCCATTATCAGCAGCCATTGGCATGGGGAAAAAAAACAGAGCTGGCCTGAGCCTGTTGTTGTGCCATACTTACATAGGTACTCGTTGATGGCCCTCTGCTGCATGTGCAGCTGTTGCAGCATTGCCACAGTTGAGTTCCACCTGGTAGACATGTCACAAATCAGGCGGTTTACGGGCAGGTAGAATTCCCGCTGAATTTCAGCCAACCGAGCGCTGGCTGTGTATGACAGGCTGAAATGACTACAGACTCTTCTGGACTGCTTTAGCAGATCTTCCAACCCTGAGTACCTGTTTAAGAAACGCTGCACCACCAAGGCAACTTTACCTGTCTAAGGGTGGACAGGAGGTTAGTGCCATTATCGCACACCACCATTCCTGGCTCAAGCCGGCATGGCGTGAACCACCTCTGGGCCTGCCCCTGCAGAGCTGAAAGAATCTCTGCTCCGGTGTGGTTCCTGTCTCCTAGACAGACCAGCTGAAGCACTGCATAGCATCTTTTATCCTGACTCATTGAATAGCCCCTTGAACGCTTAAAGCGGTAGTAAACCCCTTCTACTGACTTTCAAATATTATATACTATTTTTTATTAAGAATCAAGAAGAAGCAAGAAATTCAATTACAAGCATTCACGCGCACATACAAGGAAATTAAAATTAAAAAATAATTATGAAATATTATTAAATTAAATAATTAAAAAATGATTATTAAATATATATTTAATTTTTTTGATAAACCTTTTTAAATTATAAGCATTGGCAATGTAATCTAATGTATATATTGATCATATTATTTTTCATACATTTAATAAATGACATATTAAATTATATATATATATATATATATATATATATATATATATCAATGATATATTAAAATCATTTGTTATTTTCAATATCACATGCGTGCTGCTGTGCGGGGATTGTATGGAGACTAAGAGCTAGGTCTCATTATAATATATGACCTCACTTCCAACATAACCATCGATTCTTATTCGCTGTTTAGAAGTTGCCTTAGTAACCGGAAACAAAACCAAGGCTTGGTTAATGACCTCAATGCGCATGCGCGAGATCACCTGACAGCGCGTGCTGTAAGGGCAGAAATACAGATCGGGAGAATACAGGAAAAGAATAGTAAAAATGGCGCCGCCGTATGAACTGCGAAGCAGATCGAGAAACGCTCGTTTTTGAATGGCAAGAGATGCTGTAGGTACCCCACATGACGATTGTTATAAGTATTAAGTCTTACCAAATGCATAAAAGTATTGTTATATGTTAATTATCCAGGGTTTACTACCGCTTTAAGGGGTACTGGTGATTCATAGGACAATTCAGAGGAGGAAGAGGAGGAGGGGGTTGAGCCGACAAATCTCACATCATCACCACCAGCTGTATGGAGATGCAGCTCTGTCCTGCATCCAGTGTGCTGTGAATGAAATATAGCGTCCCTGACCATGCTTGCTGGGTCACGTGTCAGTAGTAACGTGGACCTTGCGGTTGACTGCCTGACTACCTTGCTCAACAATGCCACAACATTGCCTTCCACGTGATGGTACAGAGCTGGAATGGCCTTACGTGCAAAGAAATAGTGACTGGGAACCTGTCATTGTGGTACAGCACATCCTGAAGAATCACAGAAGGGAGCAGAATCCACCAGACGGAAAGGCAGGAGTTGTAAAGCCAGCAGCTTTGACAAGATTGAACTTAGATGCTGGGCATGTGGGTGGCAGTGATTGCATTTTTTTTTTTTTTATGCTGTAATAGCTGGGGCAGAGGAATTTGCCTTCTATACTCTACAGCTGGAGGTGTGCTGATGGCAGATGTGCTGCAAGGACCTGTGACACCATTCACTATACCATCATCCCTGTCAGTGGAATCTGCTGAGAGGTCATGAGATATAGCGGGGGTAGACCTGAAAGGTGAGGAGTAAAGAGGACCAGAATTGTGTCCCTTTTGTGTGGCTTTCAGGTGCTTTTGCCAATGGGCTGAGTGTTAAAAGGTTAAATGCCTTGTCAAGCATGTGGTACCCAAATGGCTGGTGTTTTTGTCACGCTTGATATGCTTGAGGCACAGTTTGCAAATTGCAACAGTGCGATCGGCTACACATGTGCTAAAAAGGCCCAGACAGCTGACCTGTGGGCACCCCAAAGCACCCTCCCCATGTTGAAGGCAACCGGCCTGGTATGGTTCAGGAGGGGGGGGGGCGCTTGCTCACCCCCCCCCCCCCCCCCTTTCCTGGCCTGCCAGGCTGCATGCTCAGATAAGGTTCTGGTATGGATTTTGGGGGGGACCCCATGCCGTTTTTTTTTCTTAATTTTGTCATAGGATTCCCCTTAACCCCTTCAATACAGGGCACTTTCACCCCTTCCTGCCCAGACCAATTTTCATCTTTCAGTGCTCTCACACTTTGAATGACTATTACTCAGTCATACAACACGTACCCAACCAAAATTTTTATAATTTTTTTTCACACAAATAGAGCTTTCTTTTGGTGGTATTTAATCACCACTGGGTTTTTTCCTTTTTTGCGATATAAATAAAAAAAGAGAGAAAATTTTGAAAAATCAACAACTTTTTTTATTTTCTAATAAAAAAATTAGCAAATAAGTACAGTAATTTTTGTTCATACATTCGGGCCAAAAATTGATACTGCTACAAACAGTATCTCACAAAAGTGAGTACACCCCTCAGATTTTTGAAAATATTTTATTATATCTTTTCATGTGACAACACTGAAGAAATGACACTTTGCTACAATGTAAAGTAGTCAGTGTACAGCTTATATAACAGTGTAAATTTACTGTCCCCTCAAAATAACTCAACACACAGCCATTAATGTATAAACTGCTGGCAACAAAAGTGAGTACACCCCTAAGTAAATTGGGCCCAATTAGCCATTTTCCCTCCCTGGTGTCATGTGACTCATTAGAGTTATAAGGTCTCAGGTGTAAATGGGGATCAGGTGTGTTAAATTTGTTGTTATCGCTCTCAATCTCTCGTACTGGTCACAGGAAGTTTAACATGGCACCTCAAGGCAAAGAAATCTCTGAGGATCTGAAAAAAAGAATTGTTCCTCTACATAAAGATAGCCTAGGCTATAAGAAGATTGCCAAAACCCTGAAACTGAGCTGCAGCATGGTGGTCAAGACCATACAGTGGTTTCACAGGACAGGTTCCACTCAGAACAGGCCTCACCATGGTCGACCAAAGAAGTTGAGTGCACGTGCTCAGCGTCATATCCAGAGGTTGTCTTTGGGAAATAGACGTACGATTGGTTGCCAGCATTGCTGCAGAGGTTTAAGGGGTGTGGGGTCAGCCTGTCAGTGCTCAGACGACATGCCGCATACTGCATCAAATTAGTCTGCATGGCTGTCGTCCCAGAAGGAAGCCTCTTCTAAAGATGATGCACAAGAAAGCCTGCAAACAGTTTGCTGAAGACAAGAAGACTAAGGACATGGATTACTGGAACCATGTCCTGTGGTCTGATGAGACCAAGATAAACTTATTTGATTCAGATGGTGTCAAGCGTGTGTGGCTGCAACCAGGTGAGGAGTACAAAGACAAGTGTGTCTTGCCTACAGTCAAACATAGTGGTGGGAGTGTCATGGTCTGGGGCTGCATGAGTGCTGCTGGCGCTGGGGAGCTACAGTTCATTGAGGGAACCATGAATGCCAACATGTAATGTGACAAACTGAAGCGGAGCATGATCCCCTCCCTGGGCCACAGGGCAGTATTCCAACATGATAACGAACCCAAACACGCCTCCAAGACAACCACTGCCTTGCTAAAGAAGCTGTGGGTAAAGGTGATGGACTAGCCAAGCATGTCTGCAGACCTAAACCATAAGCATCTGTGGAGCATCCTCAAATGGAAGGTGGAGGAGTGCAAGGTCTCTAACATCCACTAGCTCAATGATGTCGTCATGGAGGAGTGGAAGAGGACTCCAGTGGCAACCTGTGAAGCTCTGGTGAACTCCATGCCCAAGAGGGTTAAGGCAGTGCTGGAAAATAATGGTGGCCACACAAAATATTGACACTTTGGGCCCAATTTGGATATTTTCACTTAGGAGTGTACTCACTTTTGTTGCCAGTGGTTTAGACATTAATGGCTGTGTGTTGAGTTATTTTGAGGGGGCTGGAAATTTACACTGTTATACAAGCTGTACACTCACTACTTTACATTGTAGCAAAGTGCCATTTCTTCAGTGTTGTCACATGAAAATATATAATAAAATATTTACAAAAATGTGAGGGGTGTACTCACTTTTGTGAGATACTGTAACACAAAAACTTTTCTTTCACTCATGGTTAGTGTTTGGCTGAAGCCATTTATTATCAATCAACTGTGTTTACTCTTTTTTAAATCATAATGACAACAGAAACTACCCAAATGACCCTGATCAAATGTTTACATACCCCAGTTCTTAATACCGTGTATTGCCTGCCCCCTTTGACATCAATGACAGCTTGACATCTTTTGTGGTATTTGTGGATGAGGCTCTTTATCTTCTCATATGGTAAAGCTTCCGATTCCTCTTGGCATAAAGCCTCCAGTTCCTGGAAATCCTTGGGCTGTTTTGAATGAACTGCACATTTGAGATCTCCCCAGAGTGGCTCAATGAAATTGAGGTCAGGAGACTGAGATGGCCACTCCAGAACCTTCACTTTATTCTGTAGGATGATTCTGCCATTCCTGGTGAATTCATGACAGGGCACCAGTGAGACGTGCAACGTCTCTGAGGAGAGCTCCGTGCAGGTATCTGCTACAGGAGGGGACTGCAGTGGTGTAGCACGTCTTCAGCTTTTAGGGCCTTTTAGCACAGCTCCCTCTGCTCCCAATCATGCCTCCGATTTTGTAGGGTCTTCAGCGCGACCCCATACGGGTCTCCTGACAAGGATTGCTGGCCTGAAGTGGCGTGGCAGGGCTACCAGTGGCTTCTCAACCGTCTGCAGCCAGGGCGTCTCTAAGCCTGCAGGGACACAGTGAGACTTTCCAGCAGCTCCCAGCATGGCACCCGGCCCCTGGTTCTGAGCCTGCAGTGACACAGGCACACAGTGAGACTTTCCAGTGGCTCCCAACATGGCACCTGGCCCCCGGCTCCCAGCCTGCCTTTGCTTCCAGCGTGCTCCCGAGTGAGGGGTATAGCAGGGGATTTCAGTGGCTTCCAGTGACCCCAAGCCCTTTGCCTTCAGTCGGCTTTTGCAACCAATTAGCCCCCACCTCCTGGGTGTCTCCAAGATAACTTCTCTGAAGTCTGAAGCCTGTTGGAGTGCGGTGGGGCTTCCAGTGGCTCCAACCACGACATCCAGCTCTTTGCTTCCAGCCCGCCTCTTATTACATATGTCATACGTCCATAAGTACCTCTGAGCCTGCAGTGAGATAACGGGGTTCCCAGTGTGGACCCTAGTAGCCACCAACCTCTGTCTTCAGTAGCAGTGTAGTGTGGCTCCTAGGCCTCTACCCCCAATCTGTCTATCCCCCTAAATCTGGTAAACTTGCAGCAGTGTACAGTGGCTCACAGCCCTCTGACTTTTTAACTGGTTTCTAAGCCCGCAAATACTGAGAGGGGATTAAACACTGTACTTCACCCAGTAAAGAGCGACTATTCATATTACTCTATATTACATAATTCATACTCATGAATTGGTTATATTTTTGTAGATCACCATCACTTAGAGTGGTCAAGAGAAGTGGCTACACTCTCTGACCATACACCAATTTCAGCGCGATTCTATATGCCAACCATCCCCGCTAGATCGAAAAACTGGAGACTTAATGATTCACTTCTTTTAAATATAAATGATATAGAAGAACTCTCTAATCATCTGCAATACTATTGTGAGGAAAATACTAATAAAGATATTTCTCCAGCACTAAGATGGGAGGCACACAAAGCCGTGATAAGGGGCCAATTAATTGAATTAGGTGCGCAGAAAAATAGAGAGCGGACCTCAAAGTTACGTGAAATTATAGGACAGATTGGGGAATTAGAGGACCATCATAAAAGCAATAAGGACCATTCTATTTTCAATAAACTAACAGAACAAAGAGAAAGATTGAAGGCTCTTCTCTATGAGGAATACAGATGTGATTAACAGATGATAAATAGGGAGATATATGAGTGGGGAAACAAGCCAAGTAAGTATTTAGCACGGGCCCTGAAGTTGAAAAAGTCTGCTTTCTTTATTCCTAAAATAAAAACTAGATTAAATTCCATGAAGCATACTTTGACGAATATAGCTACAACATTTAGAGAATTTTACCAGCGAATTTTGCGTCTGGAGAGGAGTCTTTTAGAGCTAAAACACTTCATACACATATCACTATCATTCTTAAAGAAGGTAATGATCAATCCTGTTGCGAAAATTATAGACCAATTATGGGGAGAAGTATGGATTTCCAGGTTTTTTCCCCTTTATACTTACCTAGGTGGATGCAGTATCAGTTCTGATGCTGCATCTGTTCCCCGGCGTCTCTACACTGAGAACCGATGCATCAAACACCACCGATGCCTCAGTTCTCACAAATTCCCGAGCGGACAGCTGCTGGCTGTCATTCAGCAAGACCTCTGCTCTGCTCCTCCACGCTCACTGGAGTGCTGAGCTGTGGAGGGGCGGGAATCGGACGTCTCAGGCTCTCAGCGGCTTGCTGAGATGGCTGCCAGTCCAGGTACCTGGAGGATCCAGACTCTTGAAGTTGGGATGACGCGGTGCCTGGCCCTACTCTTGTGACGTCAGCAGAGAGTGGACTTGAGCCCGCTCTTTGCTGAAAACGAGTCACAGGAGTGCAAAAATGACCCATAGGAGAAGTACGGCCAAACTGGCCCAGGCCATACTTCTTTAAATGTAGATGCTAAGATATATGCAAAGGTCCTGGCGAATGGACTGCTTCCACTCCTTCCGCAAAGGGTGTCTCCAGATCAGACGGGCTTCATTCTTAGGACATTAATGTTAATGGCACATGCAAGGGGGGGGGGGGGTCTCAGCCCACCCTGTTGCTCTCTACTGACGCTGAAAAAGCATTTTACAGGGTGGACTGGGATTACCTCCTCGTGGCTCTGTCGAAGGTGGGACTTGGACCTAGAATGCTGGCTAGAGTTGCAGCCTTATATAAAAGGCCCACTGCGCAAATTAGAATAAATGGCTTGCTCAGTGAAACATTTATCCTACACAATGGTACGTGACAGGGTTGCCCATTATCCCCTCTTCTTTTTGCCTCATCCCTCGAACTCTTCCTAGATAATATTCGAAGGAACCTGTGGTATTAAAGTAGGTCAAAAGGAACATATATATGCAGCGTATGCAGACGATATTCTTTTTTATGTACAACATCCAGAAACTTCACTTCCCTACTTAATTTATGCTTTTTCAGAATATGGGTTAATTTCCAATTTTAAGATTAGTTACACAAAATCAGAGATCCTTAATATTAATATACCAGAGATAGATGTTCAAACCCTTAAAGCTTTGTTTCAGTTTTCCTGGCAGGCCTCCTCATTAAAATATTTGGGTATTTTCCTGACCCCAGCATTGAGTAACTTATTCCGAGCTAATAACATGCCACTATTTAACACAATAAAAGACGACTTTGGTCGATGGAATTTGCTTGCTCACAGTTGGCTGGGAAGAGTGAATGTCATCAAGATGAATGTACTTCCCAGCAGCGGCGGCTCCTCCATAGAGGCGCTAGTGCGCCGCCCTCCCCCCGCTGATCCTTCTCAAAAAAAATATATATAATGCGCCGGAATATGGCTGTCCTGGCTTTTTTGAGAGATTTGCTGTCAGCTGACAGCAATTCCCAAAGCCCATTGGTCAGCCATTATAGTGTATAGATGTGTGCCAGCCAGGCGCACATCTATACACTGATTGGCTCTGGCCTCAATCACTGTCCTCCAGACAGTGACTGATTGGTCAGAAGTGGGGTGGGAGGCAGGACTGGCAGATGTGCTGGTGCTTGGACTGCACGCATGCATGCCTGTGATCCCACCGACCGAGGGAGAGAGAACGGACTGACAAGTCCCTCTGAGGTAATTACTGCTGTGCTGCTGGGCTATGCATACCTATCTACTGACAATAACTGTGCACTGGCTGGCGACAATACCTGTGTACTGGCAATACCTGTGTACTGACAATAACTGTGTACTGGCTGGCGGCAATACCTGTGTACTGGCAATACCTGTGTACTGACAATAACTGTGTACTGGCTGGCGGCAATACCTGTGTACTGGTAATAACTGTGTACTGGCTGGCGGCAATACCTGTGTACTGGTAATAACTGTGTACTGGCTGGCGGCAATACCTGTGTACTGACAATAACTGTGTACTGGTAATAACTGTGTACTGGCTGGCGGCAATACCTGTGTACTGACAATAACTGTGTACTGGCTGGCGGCAATACCTGTGTACTGGTAATAACTGTGTACTGGCTGTCGGCAATACCTGTGTACTGGCAATACCTGTGTACTGACAATAACTGTGTACTGGCTGGCGGTAATACCTGTGTACTGGCAAAAACTGTGTACTGGCTGGCGACAATACCTGTGTACTGGCAATAACCGTGTACTGGTTGGTGGCAATACCTGTGTACTGGCAATAACTATGTACTGGCTTGCAGCAATAACTGTGTACTGGCAATAACTGTGTATTGACAATAATTGTGTACTGACTGGCGGCAATACCTGTGTACTGACAATAACTGTGTACTGGCTGACGGCAATACCTGTGTACTGGCAATAACTGTGTACTGGCTGGGGGAAATACCTGTGTACTGGCAATACCTATGTACTGGCTGGCAGCAATACCTGTGTACTGGCTGGCGGCAATACCTGTGTACTGGTAATAACTGTGTACTGGCTGGCGGCAATATCTGTGTGCTGGCAATAACTGTGTACTAACAATAACTGTGTACTGGCAATAACTGTGTACTGGCTGGCGGCAATACCTGTGTACTGGCAATAACTGTGTAGTGGCTGGCGGCAATATCTGTGTACTGGCAATAACTGTGTACTGGCTAGCTGCAATACCTGTGTACTGACAATACCTGTGTACTCGGCAATACCTGTGTACTGGCAATAACTGTGTACTGGCTGGCTGCAACACCTGTGTACTGACAATACCTGTGTACTGGCAATACCTGTGTACTGGCTGGCGGCAATACCTGTGCACTGGCAATAACTGTGTACTGGCTGGCGGCAATACCTGTGTACTGGCAATATCTGTGTACTGGCAATAACTGTGTACTGACTGGTGGCAATACCTGTGTACTGAAAATACCTGTGTACTGGAAATAACTGTGTACTGGCTGGCGGCAATACCTGTGTGCTGGCAATACCTGTTTACTGGCTGGTGGCAATACCTGTGTACTGGCAATAACCGTGTACTGATAATACCTATGTACTGGCAATAACTGTGTACTGGCTGGCGGCAATACCTCTGTACTGGCAATACCTGTGTACTGGCTGGCTGCAATACCTGTGTACTGGCTGGCTACAATACCTGTGTTCTGACTGGCTACAATACCTGTGTACTGACTGGCTACAATACCTGTGTACTAGCAGGCTGCAATACCTGTGTACTGACAATACCTGTGTACTGGCTGGCTACAATACCTGTGTACTGGCTGGCTACAATAACTGTGTACTGGCTGGCTACAATACCTGTGTACGGGCTGGCTGCAATACCTGTTTACTGACAATACCTGTGTACTGGCTGACTACAATACCTGTGTACTGGCTGGCTGCAATACCTGTGTACTGACAATACCTGTGTACTGGCTGGCGGCAATACCAGTGTACTGGCAATACCTGTGTACTGGCTGGCTACAATACCTGTGTACTTACAATACCTGTGTAATGGCTGGTTGCATGCTGTGTTACTGGCTGCAATATACCCCACCTGTGATACTGAGCCTTATACTGTATCCTGTGATGCTGAGCTGTATACTCATGACACAATGTGTGGAATACAGGGGACGGAGTGGGTGGATTCTATAAGGGGTGGGGCTTATGAGAAGTAGGAGGGGTCAAAAAGGAAGGGTGGCGCCCCCCCATCCTGAAACTTCACCAGCCGCCACTGCTTCCTATGTAGTTATTTATGTTTCAGATGATCCCTTATGGGGTGCCATCAAGTTTCTTCTCCCTTCTTCAATCTATTATTGGAAAATATGTCTGCAGACACTCTAAAGCATGACTGTCTAGGGCTATTCTGTGCAGACCAAAACTTAGAGGGGGTATAGCCCTCCTGGATATTAAATGTTACTACAATGCAGTTGTATTAAATAGAATAGCGGGTTGGTCTTCCCAAAGATCTAATAAAATTTGGACTCAGTTGGAACAAGACCTATCTAGCCCCTTTTTGCACTCAATGCCCTGGATCCCAAAAAAGTTTAGAGATTTGAACCCCAGGACATCACCACTCATTTATGCTGCCCTGGATATTTGGGATTCGGTATAGCGAAAAGCACATGGTGATTATACTTCATCTATGTTACCCATTTTGGGCCATTTATATTTCCCCTCGAGCTGGGACAAAGGGTTTTTAACCTGGGATAACACTCTGCATCTCTGTCTTAATCATATAATTCATCAAGAGCAGCTTAAACCATTAGTTCAACTTAAAACAACTGCAACAATTACAGAGGTGGATAAATGGCGATACCTGTGTACTGGCAATAACTGTGTACTGGCTAGCTGCAATACCTGTGTACTGACAATACCTGTGTACTCGGCAATACCTGTGTACTGGCAATAACTGTGTACTGGCTGGCTGCAATACCTGTGTACTGACAATACCTGTGTACTGGCAATACCTGTGCACTGGCAATAACTGTGTACTGGCTGGCGGCAATACCTGTGTACTGGCAATATCTGTGTACTGGCAATAACTGTGTACTGGCTGGTGGTAATACCTGTGTACTGACAATACCTGCGTACTGGAAATACCTGTGTACTGGAAATAACTGTGTACTGGCTGGTGGCAATACATGTGTGCTGGCAATACCTGTATACTGGCTGGTGGCAATACCTGTGTACTGGCAATAACTGTGTACTGATAATACCTCTGTACTGGCAATACCTGTGTACTGGCTGGCTGCAATACCTGTGTACTGGCTGGCTACAATACCTGTGTACTGACTGGCTACAATACCTGTGTACTGACTGGCTAAAATACCTGTGTACTGGCTGGCTGCAATAATGTGTACTGACAATACCTGTGTACTGACTGGCTACAATACCTGTGTACTGGCTGGCTACAATAACTGTGTACTGGCTGGCTACAATAACTGTGTACTGGCTGGCTACAATACCTGTGTATGGGCTGGCTGCAATACCTGTGTACTGACAATACTTGTGTACTGGCTGACTACAATACCTGTGTACTGGCTGGCTGCAATACCTGTGTACTGACAATACCTGTGCACTGGCTGGCGGCAATACCAGTGTACTGGCAATACCTGTGTACTGGCTGGCTACAATACCTGTGTACTGACAATACCTGTGTAATGGCTGGCTGCAATACATATGTACTGGCTGCATACTGTGTTACTGGCTGCAATATACCCCACCTGTGATACCGAGCTGTATACTGTATCCTGTGATACTGAGCTGTATACTCATGACACAATATGTGGAATACAGGGGACGGAGTGGGTGGATTATATAAGGGGTGGGGCTTATGAGAAGTAGGAGGGGTCAAAAAGGAAGGGTGGCACCCCCCCATCCTGAAACTTCACCAGCCGCCACTGCTTCCCATGTAGTTATTTATGTTTCGGATGATCTCTTATGGGGTGCCATCAAGTTTCTTCTCCCTTCTTCAATCTATTATTGGAAAATATGTCTGCAGACACTCTAAAGCACGACTGTCTAGGGCTATTCTGTGCAGACCAAAACATAGAGGGGGTATAGCCCTCCTGGATATTAAATGTTACTATAATGCAGTTGTATTAAATAGAATAGCGGGTTGGTCTTCCCAAAGATCTAATACAATTTGGACTCAGTTGGAACAAGACCTATCTAGCCCCTTTTTGCACTCAATGCCCTGGATCCCAAAAAATTTTAGAGATTTGGACCCCAGGACATCACCACTCATTTATGCTGCCCTGGATATTTGGGATTCGGTATAGCGAAAAGCACATGGTGATTACACTTCATCTATGTTACCCATTTTGGGCCATTTATATTTCCCCTCGGGCTGGGACAAAGGGTATTTAACCTGGGATAACACTCCGCATCTCTGTCTTAATCATATAATTCATCAAGAGCAGCTTAAACCATTAGTTCAACTTAAAACAACTGCAACAATTATAGAGATGGATAAATGGCGATATTTACAATTATCGCATTTTATTCAAGCATTGCCAAAACCCATTAGAGCGCTTAAAGACCTTAGTCCAATTGAACATATTTTTGCAGCAGGTAAAATGGCATATCGGATTTCTATACAGCTCTTCAATTACTAGAGAACATGAACTACCCAAGATACCTGATAACTTGGGAACAGGACCTACAAGGCTCATTATCAACTGCCCAAAGAGATAAAATTCTACAACTAGCTCTTCTACAACTAGCATCAAAGCCAACAGAAATGAACTATAAAATGCTAACAAGATGGCATTACTCTCCAGTGGGCCTACATCATATGTACCCAGAATATAGTAACGTTTGTTGGCGAGGATGTGGAATGGAAGCCACCCATGCCCATGTTTGGTGGACTTGCCCTTTAATACGACCATTTTGGTCTGAAATTAGATCTTGGATTGCACAGATATCAGGAGTGCTACTTCTTGATGATCCTTGGACTGTTTTGTTCCATTGCACCCAAGGCTCAGTAAAAACATATAAGCGTTCCATTATTCCTCATTTCTTAAAAATTCCGCTAAATCATTAATCCCCATTCTCTGGAAAAAAACAGAGATTCCGTTGATTAAATCCTGGGTGCAGGCGGTGGATCAAATATACGCTATTGAAGATCTTACTTGTACAATTTATAATACTAGATCCTCCTTTACTAAAACATGGGCAGGATGGCTGGCTTTTAAGTGCACTCAAGACTATATGAGCATTATGGTCACTAAATAGAATCTAAATAGAATTTAACCATGTGTATCAGTATTGAATCAGGGTGTATGGTTTGAAGAGAGGAAAATGATGTTTAACCACTTAGCGACCGAGCCATAGCCGAATGACGGCTACAGCGCGGTTGCTTAATTCTGGGGGGGGGGCGTACAATGACGTCCTCTGAGAATCTCGTGCGCTGCATGCCCCCTGGGGCGTGCACACGGGGCTGTCCATGCCTGCTGGGTTTGCGGGACCCGGCGGGTCACGGATTGTGGTAAAGTCAATGACAGCGGCAACAGCGTCCAATGAATATTCAATGAGGTGTGCTTCAACTCAAACATGTGAGAATAAACATTTGACCAAAGCAAAATATCAAAAGAGTTGCACTAAAAATGATAAAATTATAGTCCAAGTAAACTCAAATTATTTAGTGAATAATAGTCCTGGAAAAATCGTCTCATTCAAGGAAGGTTCAAGTGCATAAATCCATCACCATGTGAAAACAGCTTAAAGGATGTGTGCTTACCAGAACCAGATGATTCTTTGTTACAGAGGGTCTAACACGCATGTGAATAAGACCCTCTCTCGCATCCGTTGTTCTCCAGATCGCAGGGATAACATCTCACCAGCATGGAGCCAGTATGCACCGGTTGGTATGTAAGGAAGCACAAAAGGATCGCCAATAGTGCAGTTAAACCAAGGGCGTTTATTTTTTTTTTTTTTTTATAATACCAGTATGTTCTTTTTATTAAAAACAAAGCATGATACAGGTTATATCAAAGACAGTGTATACAGGTAACGTCAGCATGGTGTACTACGTTAACAATTCGGGCAGTTCATTTAGTCAAAAAGCAAAAAAGTGACACATTCAAGAATCATAACACAATCCGGTGTTCCAGCCAGCAGTTTACTAAGTGCAGAGGTGGAACCCTTGAAGGGTCAGGCCAGCCATTTCACTCAGGGTATTCTCTCTTAAGGGGACTTGTCTACTACATAGTCCACGGCTGCCAGACCCTATCAAACTTCCATGGGCAGTTCCTATTAATATAGGTCAGCCTGTACATAGGCAATTAACCGATCAATAGATTTCTCCCAAGATTCCACCGAGGGGGGGGGAATGGGAATTCCATTTGAGGATGATTTTCCTTTTCGCATAGTACAACAGGTAGGTAATCAATAACCTAGTACACCTGGGTCTCTGCTCATCACTTTGCATACCTAGAAGGCACAGCTCCGGGGCAACAGGGCAGGTCAACTGCAGAATTGCTGAATTCTGGGGCATTCCCAGAACATGTGGGCGTATGTACCCATGGCCTCTCCACACCTAGTACAGTCCGGGGACCTCAATGGGTAAATCTTATGAAGTCTCTGGGGTGTGTAGTATACCCTATGTAAACATTTTATCTGTATCAGTTTATCTCGGGAAGAGATTAGATGTATAACACTATTTTCAAGAGATTCCTCCCAATCCTCCCTATTCAAGTCGGGCAGGTCCATCCTCCACTGATCCCAGAGACGTTCCATTTTGGGAGACTCCACACTAAGTAATTCTAGGTATAGGGTGGATAACGTTTTGTCTAGCGATTCCTGGGCCAATAGGTCCTCAATTGGGTCTCTCTCCAGGCAAGGAGGGTCTACAAATTTCGCCCTCATTGCATGCCTTAACTGAAAATAGCGGAACAGCATCCAACCAGGTAAATTGAATTTGGCCTGTAGAGTAGCAAAGGAAAGAAGAGAGCCAGCCACTACTATGTCCCCCAGCACTTTGATCCCGCATCGAGCCCACAGCTGAGGATCAGGGACAGATCGGAAATGGGTCAGGTTCGGGTTACCCCACAACGGGATGGTCGGAGACCACCGATTTGACTTGCAGAACCTGGTCCTGGCCACTGCCCAGCACCTAAGGGTGGTTCTAGTGGGGGACGGCAGATGGGGATACGCCCTGACCCCCCTATAGACTAAATTCCCAAGCTCCTTCAGGGATCTCAGGATGCTCGCTTCAAGACATATCGCAGCATTAGTCCTATCAAGAGTGAACCACCATCTCACCCTTACTAACACCGCCGCCCAAAAATATACGCTGAAATGGTGGGGAGGATCAACGTCGAGTTTTCCAGCCTATGGACAGCCCCCCCAAACGAAGGTTCCCATACACTTGTGCATCTCCTGGAAAAGGGAGTTGGGTATCCAGATTGGACTATTCCGGAATTTGTACAAACATTTTGGCAGAAAGATCATCTTCAGGAGATTAATACGGCCTAGAAGATTCAACGGCAGGGGGGCCCATGAGGCGCATCTGGCCCTCAGCTGAGTCAGCAGTGGTAGGACATTCAACTCCATGAACTGCTTCGGCTCCCTACTAATCTGGATACCCAAATACCGAAATTGTTCGACCCAATTAAGTTGCGTAGGCTGAGCTGCTGTACGAGCTCCTGAGTCTAAGGGAAATAGGGTAGATTTGTCCCAGTTAATCCGGACCCCTGAGAACCTACCGAATTCAGTAAAAATGGCCAAAGCTGCCTGTAGGGAGGAGTTTGCATCCTGGAGGTATAGCAGAGTGTCATCTGCATAAAGCGAGATTTTCTCTTCAAGAGATCGCACTTTAAATCCCTTCACCCTATTAGATCCTCTAATTAGAATAGCCAAGGGTTCCAGAGCAAGGGCAAATAGATATGGGGAGAGGGGACACCCTTGACGGGTTCCCCTCATAAGCAGAAATGGTTCTGATAGTTGGTCATTGGTGCGTACCTGAGTGAGCGGGGCCCTATAGAGCCAAGGGCGTTTATTTAAACAAGCATCCAAAAGGTCTTACAGCATTCCAGAAGGACAGCGATGGATGAACAGCAATCCACAGTGACCGAAAGTATCCTCGCCTGACCGGTTTCATTCTAGTGAACTTATTCCCGAGGTATCTGGGCTTTTTTAACCACTTGCCGACCGTGTAACGTAGTTACACGGCCGCAAGTGGCACCCATTGTTCTGGGAGGACGTACTATAAAGTCCTCCCAGAATCGCGCTCCTGCGCGCCCGCTGGGGCGCGCACACGGGAGTCTCAGTGCTTGCCGGGTTCCCGGGACCCGGCAGTTCACCGATCGCTGTAAAGGGCCATTGGCAGCGGCCCTTTATCACGTGATCACGCCATCACAATGTAAAGACTGCAGGGTCATCGAGAGTATCAGTTCTCTAATCTCCTCACACCGATCCAGTTTGTGAGGAGAAGAGAGAGATTGATGCCCTGCAGTGACAGTCTGTGAGTTTCATTCACATTTATACAGTCCCAGCAGTGACCAGCAGAATTCAAGTTCTGCTAATAGTGCCATATCTGTGCCACCTGTGCCACCACAGTGCCATCAGTGCCACCACAGTGCCATCAGGGCCACTAAAGTGCCATCAGTGCCACTACAGCGCCCATCTGTGCCATCAGAGTGCCCATCAGTGCCACCTGTGCCCATCAGTGCCACCTGTGCCCATCAGTGCCACTACAGCACTCATCTGTGCCCATCAGTGCCACACCAGTGTCACATTAGTTCCACACCAGTGCCGCATCAGTGCCGCACCAGTGCCACACCAGTGATCATCTGTGCCACCTGTGCCACTACAGTGCTCAGCCAAACTACAGTACTCATCTGTGCCATCAGAGTGCCCATCAGTGCCACCTGTGCCCACCAGGGTCACCTGTGCCCATCAGTGCTACCTGTGCTAATCAGTGCCACTACAGTGCTTAGCTGTGCCATCAGTGTCACTGCAGTGCCCCATGTGCCCATCATTGCCACACCAGTGCCGCATCAGTGCCACACCAGTGCCACAGCAGTGATCATCTGTGCCACTACAGTACTCAGCCAAACTACAGTACTCATCTGTGTCGTCAGAGTGCCCATCAGTGCCACTACAGTGCCACCTGTGCCCACCAGTGCCAATCAGTGCCACCAGTGCCCATCAGTGCTACCTGTGCTAATCAGTGCCACTACAGTGCTTAGCTGTGCCATCAGTGCTACCTGTGCCCACCAGTGCCACCTGTGCTCATCAGTGCCACCTGTGCCCATCAGTGCCACCTGTGCCCATCAGTACCACTACAGTGCTTCTGTGTTATCAGTGTCATTACAGTGCTACACCAGTACCACCTGTGCCTTCATTGCTATCAGTGCCACTACAGTGCTCATCTGTGCCTTCATTGCCACTAAAGTGCCCATCAGCGCCACTACAGTGCCCAATAGTGCACATCAGTGCCCATAAGTGAGCGCTCATCAGCGCCTGTCAGTGCCAGCTAATAAGTGCAGCTGCAGTGCATTAGTGCACATCAGTGCAACCTCATTAGCGCCCATCAGTGTATCCACATCGCACCAGTATGGCAAAAAAATATTCTGCTGAGGAGGCATACCAGATTCTGAGCCTTAGCGAAGAGAGCAGCGGAGAGCTCTCCGAGTCTGCGTCCAATTCTGATTCGGATTATGAGCCCATTCTAAGCAGTGGGTCTGATTCAGAATCGGAGGAAGAAGAACTGGTGCCCGGGAAACAAAGGCGTTCTGGTGAGGAGCAGCAGGCTACTACAAGTAGTGCAGTGCCATCTACCTCTGACGCAGTGCCATCTACATCTACCGCAATGCCATCCACCTCTAGTGCAGTGCCACTGCAACAAAGGCCAAGGACCCATGCCAGCCTTCCCTATGCCCTACAGAACCCCCTGTTGCTTCCATCTAGTTCCAGAGCAGCAAACCTCCCCCCTTTCACCGCCCAGCCAGGTGTCCTGGTGAACACCGAAGGTTTTGCCCTAATTGATTTTTTAAATTTAATGTTTACTGAGGACTTTCTGTCATCCATCGTGGCCCAGTGCAATCTTTATGCCCAGCAGTTCATCGCAGACAACCCCCGTTCTAGTTACGCCCAAACTTTTGAATGGCGAGTACTTACAGTGGCTGAATTTAGACTTTTTTTAGGCCTAACATTTAATTGGGAATCACTAAAAAAAAGAACTGTACTCCTATTGGTCTACTAAGCCCAGTCACCACATGCCAATTTATTCATCCCTCATGCCAAGGTCAAGATACCTTAGAATTATGCGTTTCCTCCACTATAATGATAACGCACAGTGCCCTCCCCGCAATGACCCAGCTTTCGATAAATTATTTAAAATTCGCCCCCTTTTAAATTATTTTTCTGAAAAATTTCCCCAATTATATACCCCCAACCAAAATATCTCTATTGACGAGTCCCTTGTAAAATTCACAGGCAGGCTGGCCATAAAACAGTTTATCCCCAGCAAAAGGGCCCGATATGGGGTTAAAGTATATAAACTTTGTGACAGAGCCACTGGATACATCTATTCCTTCTTGGTCTATGAAGGAAAGGACACCCAACTGCATCCCCGTGAATGCCCTGAATATATTGGAGCCAGTGGAAAGGTTGTTTGGGAGCTTATTTATCCACTACTTGGAAAAGGATACCACCTTTATGTGGATAATTTTTATTCAAGCTTGCCCCTCTTCCGCAACCTTTACCTGAGGCAGACTCCAGCATGCAGTATGGTCCGAGCCAACAGAAAGGGCTTCCCGCAAAGGCTCGTTAACAAAAGGCTACAAAAGGGGGAGACAACATCTTTGCGGAACCAGGAGCTATTGGCTGTCAAGTGGAGGGACAGACGGAACGTCCACGTACTGACTTCAGTACACAATGACACCTATGTGGAAATCCCCAGGAGGAGAGGAGGCACAATCCGGAAGCCATCTTGTGTCAATGATTACAATTTGTTCATGGGTGGTGTCGACTTCAATGACCAGATGATCGAACCCTACCTTCCCACAAGAAAATCTCGCCACTGGTACAAAAAAGTTTCCATATACCTTTTCAGTTTGGCCATGTATAATAGTTATATTATTTACCAGAAATCAACCCAGAGCCCCATATCCTTTCTAGAATACCATGAAGAAGTCATCACCACCCTAGTGTACCCTGAAGGCCCACCAGAAAACATTCGCTCGGATGCAGTGAGCAGACTACAAGAACGTCACTTTCCTGAAAAACTCCCCTTGCGTGAAACAGGCCAAAGACGCCAGAAAAAATGCCGGGTGTGCTCCAAAAGAGAAGGTAGAAGAGACACCGTATATTTTTGTCCCCAATGCCCTTCTCAACCAGGCCTCTGTATAGGTGACTGTTTCCGCCGTTACCATACATCACCACATTATTAGTGAAGTATGGTAAACGTAATTGTCATTTACAGCCACACCCCTTATGCCACTGCACTGCATATACCGCTGCCTTCTTCAGAACTGACCCTGGCCTGCTATACGACCAGGCTTCTGCCTCACGCTAAAAATATATCTGCCTGCTTCGGAACTGACCCTGGCCTGCTATACGACCACTCTTCTGCCTCATGCTAAAAATACATCTGCCTGCTTCGGAACTGACCCTGGCCTGCTATACGACCACTCTTCTGCCTTATGTAAACATACCTGTGCCTGCTGCAGAACTGACCATGGCCTGTTATACGACCACACTTCTGCCTAATGTTAACATACCTCTGCCTGCTCTGGAAATGACCCTGGACTAGTTGACCACTTTTTTTTGTCTACCTCCTGGACTGATCCTTTAGCCTGCTGCTGGAGTAATGGGATTCACACAAAGGGGTCTCACATATGTGAGGGGCTCCAGAATTTGTTTTTCTGGATGAAAAAACTACATTATTAGTTTTCTCATTTCCGGATTAGGGTCTGGAGACTCGGAGGCTTCAAAGCGATTTGGTTGGGAGAAGCCTCTACCCCTGTCCCCATTCTTTCCTGGCCTGTTACCCGTACTATGGATTCTGTTCCTGCCTACTACCAGGATCAATATTTTGGCACTGCCGGAAATATCTCCAACTGCACTGACCCTGGACTGTATATGGACAGTACCCCTGCCTGCATGGACTATGGACAATGTTCCTTCCTGCTGCCTGGACAATTCTGTTCGCTGTCGCTGACCACGTACCTGCCTGCTGCCTGGATCAGGGCTGTCCTCCTGTGGACCATGGCACTACTAAACCCACAGGTAATCTTTTGTTTGCCCTTTGCGCAGCAGAATGTTTTTTGGGGTGTAATTCTTGGTATGTACATGCTAGATCTTAGAAATATAAGGAGCTTTCAAAAATGTGATTCTCAGGAAATTAGATGCATAATGTATGTCCCTAGAACACCTGATGGTGCTCCTTGGATGTTGGGCCTCTGTATGTGGCCAGGCTGTGTAAAAGTCTCACACATGTGGTATCGCTATACTCAGAAGGAGTAGCAGAATGTATTTTGGGGTGTCATTTTTGCTATGTACATGCTATGTGTTGAAAATATCTTATAAATGGACAACTTTGTGGAAAAAAAATGTGTTTTCATTTTTTTTCCACATTTTCCAAAAAACTTCTGGAAAAAAATGAACCATTCAAAAGGCTCATTATGCCTCACAGATTATACGTTGGGGTGTTAGCTTTCCAAAATGGAGTCATTTTGTGGGCGTTTCCATTGTTCTGGTGCTCCAGGGCCTTAAAAAATGTAATAGGTGGTTGAGTAATGAGATGTGTAATTTATGCTCCTAGAACGCCTGAAGGTGCTACTTCAATGTTGGGCCAGGCTATGTGGCCAGGCTATGTAAAAGTCTCACACATTTGGTATCGCCATACTCAGAAGGAGTAGCAGAATGTATTTTGGGGTGTCATTTTTGATATTTACATGCTATGTGTTGGAAATATCTTATAAATGGACAACTTTGTGGAAATAAAATGCGTTTTAATTTTTTTTCCACATTTTCCATAAACTTCTGGAAAAAAATGAACCATTCAAAAGACTCATTATGCCTCGTAGATTATACGTTGGGGTGTTAGCTTTCCAAAATGGGGTCATTTTGTGGGTGTTTCCATTGTTCTTGTGCTCAAGGCCTTCAAAAATGTAATAGGTGGTTGAGTAATTGGTGGATAATGTAAAA
>BLSH010115771.1:371376-393751 GCA_018402905.1 Glandirana rugosa
CGACTGAAAAAAAAAAAAAAAAAAAAAACAATGAAAATAAAAATAAATGGGATCAGTAGTGACACACCGACACTTCAGTAGCACCACAACACTGTTATTCACACTGCACTGTAGTATATACGCTGCACTGCATTATATACTGTACACTGACTGCACTTTATTATACGATGTACACCGACTGCACTGTATTATATTTTATACACTGACTGCACGCAGGGCCAGCGCCAGCATAAGGCAGCCAAGGCGGCCACTTGAGGGTGCCAGGAGAGGGGGGCGCCAAAACCAGGGGCTCCAGTCCCAAAGAGCTGCTTATTTTACCGCCGGCAGCTTTATCACACCTGTACCCAGCACACTGACAAGCGGCGCACCACAGCCCCAGAGGGGCGCTGTTAATGTCAGCCGCTTGAGTCCTGGCTCTGCCTCCTGCACTCCTCCTCCTTTGCCAGCTGCAGGGCAGAGCGCCCTCAGATAGAAGACGCCGCCCCCCTCTCCTTTCCGCCAAGGCTGGATCCTGGAAAAAAACTGGAGGGTGGCTGAACTGGAGGTCGTGTGAGTTGAAAGAAGCCTGGAGAGTAGGAGACGGGGGGGGGGCAAAAAAATCTGCTTCCAGCTTGATGATCAGATCAGAGTCTAGCTGGCTGTGTGTCGTATCAGCCCTGCCCTTGTGCCATGCCTGCAGTCGCTGACAATTCTGTGCGCCTTGCCCGCAGTCGCTAACCATTTTGTGCGCCATGCCCACAGTCCCTGACCATTTTGTGCACCATGCCTGCAGTCGCTGACCATTCTGTGCGCCATTCCCGCAGTCTGACCATTCTGTGCGCCATGACTGCAGTTTCTGACCATCTCCTGTGCCCTGCCCGCAGTCTCTGATCATCTCCTGTGACATGTATGCAGTCTTTGACCATCCCTTGTGCCATGTCTGCAATCTCGGACCATCTCTTGTGACATGTATGCAGTCTTTGACCATCTCTTAAGGTGTGGATTATGGTGGATGTGGCGCTGCTCTGATTTCAATATTGTGGAAGATATAATGGAGTAATAATATATCAAATATTGCTAAACAAAAACTGAAAATTGGACAATTTGATATTCAACATGAATTTTCCAGGGTGCTGGGAAATCTTGTATAATAAAAAAGGATCCTTCCAAAAAAAGGATATCTTGTATAATAAAAAAGGATTCCAACGTGTGCAGTACAGTGTGTTTGTTGCGCTTCACACTCAGGTAGACGCACCAGGTACTTGAGAATCGCCAAAAAAACGGACGTGGCTATTGGTCAAATTTAATCTCCAACAAAATGGCGCGGAGCTCATTTCCTGTGTCCGCAACACATGTCGATGATAAAAGGCCGGGAGAGGACCAATACGGTACCACTCCAGTAGACGTCCTATTACAAAACGCGTAGAGCGAGACCGTGCGTCACACGTCACTTCCGGTCCTAGTCCTTTACGGCTTTTCAGAGTCTCGGAACGCAAGACACATTGATTACACAAGCTGGAAATCTTTTGAATGCTTGAAATTCATTACAAACATGTGAGTGTATTTAATCGCTTATAATAAAGTCCTTGCCAAACAATATTGCGCAAGATTCTGCCTTTCCATTTATACATGTTGCATCTGCAGGGAGAAAGAACCTATTTCAGGAAATAAGAAAAACTTCCAATTGCGAGTGACCCCCCAGGGGGAGCGCCTTTCGGTGAGTGGTTTGGCAAACGGGGAGAGCATGGAGTGAACCACTTTCACAGAAGCTTGTAGTGGCGTGTTTATTTCACAATCATTTTGGACTTGTTTTTCCTATAATTGAGGATTCATGACAACAGTCTTAGCACTTTCATTAAGCACCAAGTCACTTTATTGGAATATCACTATTTGATTAATTTATGTGTAACCATTGTTTGCAGTGCCACAATTATTTTGGACTTTAATAATTAATAGATGACTTACAACACCTGTTGAGCACTTTCTAAATAGCATTAGTCACTTTACTGGCACATTTTTTTGTATCGCATCATTAATTAATTTTTAGTATTGTATATTGATTGTATACTGATACATATTACAGGCTCTATATTTTTTTATCTGCATATATCTTACCATGCGTTGGGGAAGCTTATGTATGTATTGAAGCGGTAAAACAAATTTATTCATCACCTACTGACTTGCACTTCGTTTAGTTTCATTTTATCCACCCCAGCAAAAGGTCTATCTATCCCCCCTTTTTTGCATTCCAGGGAGCACATTAGGCATATTCTCCTCCAATAGGAACAATTATAGAGCCTCTCCTGCTTTTCTGCTGAATTGTATTTACCAGCACTCTGGCAATTTCATTATAAAATACTGCCTATTATCCCTTTTCCACCAATAGATTCAGTAATATTGGACCACTAATCGACATCCTATTATAACACTATGATATCCTTCCTTTTTTATTATACAAGATTTCCCAGCACACTGGAAAATTCATGTTAAATATCAAATTGTCCAATTTTCCATTTTTGTTTAGCAATATTTTATATATTATTACTCCATTATATCGTCCACAATATTGAAATCAGGGCAGCACCACATCCACTATAATCCATACCTTATTATCCAAACTATACCTTTTGGGAAGTTTGAGGAGGAGGCTGCAGCTCTAAGAGTAATACTATCATCCGTTTGCGCAGAACATTCCACTTTTTATTTTATTTTGACCATCTCTTGTACCACGTATGCAGTCTCTGCCCATCTCTTGTGATACGTATGCAGTCTCTGATCATCGCTTGTGCCATGTCTGCAGTCTCCGACCATCTCCTGTGCCATGCCTGCAGTCACTGACCATCTCCTGTACCATGTCTGTAGTCACTGACCATCACCTGTGACACGTATGCAGTCTCGGATCATCCCTTGTGCCATGTCTGCAATCTCTGACCATCTCTTGTGACATGTATGCAGTCTTTGACCATCTCTTGTACCACGTATGCAGTCTCTGATCATCCCTTGTACCATGTCTGCAGTCTGACCATCTCCTTTGCCATGACTGCAGTCACTGACCATCTCCTGTGCCATGCCTGCAGTCACGGACCATCTCCTGCGCCATATCTGCATTCACTGACCATCTCTCTTGTGACATGTATGCAGTCTCTGACCATCTCTTGTACCATGTCTGCAGTCTCTGACCATCTCCTGTGCCATGTATGCAGTCTCTGGCCAGCTCTTGTGACACGTATGCAGTCTCTGAACATCCCTTGTGCCAGGTCTGCAGTTACTGACCATCTCCTGTGACATGTATGCAATTACTGACCATCTCCTGTGACATGTCTGCAGTCTCTGATCATCCCTTGTGCCATGTCTGCAGTCACTGACCATCTCCTGTGACATGTCTGCAGTCACTGACCATCTCTTGTGGCATGTCTGCAGTCACTGACCATCTCTTGTGGCATGTCTGCAGTCTCTGTGGACTGAGGTTAGGGGATCTCTATGGACTCTTGTGTAAGGAGGGGGCTGTGGTGACCAAAGACTCCCATACATCAGAGTTTACTTTTTACAACAGAGTCCGCAGCATCACCTCTTACATCAGAGTGCTCCACGTTCTCCTTACGTCAGGGTCCACAGATTTCCGCATACACTGTAAAAGAAAACCCTGTGTTCGGTTATATTAACCTGACCTTCATATAAATGAAGAAATGTTTTTTGCCTTTTGTTATCATTTAAACACATTGCCAAATCACACTTGTTACATATTCAATTAGCACAATATATAGCTTGAATATTGATAATTGCACCGTTTTGCACTAAAATTGCCCATTTTATGTACTTTTTGAAGTGTGCATAAAAAAAAAGTGGTTCTGCCAGTAAATTTCTTAATTTTTCCAGTAAAAAATTGGTGCAGTTTGTAAATTTTGGATGCCCTTTCAGTAAATTGCACTTCAGAGGGTTGGCAACACTGCCCACCAGAAAAGTGTCCCTCCTGCCCCGTGCTGTATCCCGAGCGTCGCTTGCCCATCTCCGTCGTCCAGGACCGACATAATGGATGCAACAGGGTAAAGGGTAGGTAGAAGAGAGGACACGCGTTCGCTCTCCTCCCCTTCTTCCTGACCCGGACGCAACATTGAGTTTCTCTGGCCATTAAGGCCAGGAAAGAATGGAATGCAATAAAAACTGCATTACATTCATGACAATGCATTGTAACGCTGATTATGTAACATCAGCAGGCAAATAAAGTGTATGCCATATGGGGTGGGGTTTGCATTTTGGAGGGGGGCAGCAGGCTGATGGTTAGCGGGGGGTGGGCACCAAAATGCACCTTCGCCTAAGTAGACAAAAATCCTTGCACTGGCCCGGACTATAACCTGACGATATTAAAAAAATAAATAAATAAAATAACCACCAGTGACTTTAACACATTAGAATATATCAGTATTTTAAAATGCAGCCAGTGTATTTACCTCAATCTGACTTGATTTAAGCCTATTGGTACCCCCTGTGTGGCAGCACCCCGACTGGGAGAGGAAGCGGCAGAATCTGAGCAATTCTGGTGTTCTGCATGAAAAATTTGCTGACAAGGAACAAGGTGAGAACAGAGAAAGGACCTAATCAGACTTGCTCACTCGCTAACCAGTCACAGGCTGGGACATAAAGGCAAGCTAGCCGAGTGGCTTAACTGCAGTAGAGATAGGACATGTCGACGAGGGGAAGTCCCTACTGGGAAATTGCCAGGGGAATTAAGAGCCCTCCAATATACATAGAGCCCAGAATATGCCTCACAAGGTTTTGGTTCCCTCTCTCCTCCCTTCTTATTTTATTATATATATCATTTTTTTTATTTTTCCTTCACTCTTTTCTCTTCCTCTCGCCTCTCTCTCCTTTCTGTAAACTGATGTAAAGTATTATCCCATTATTCTCCATTTCTCTTTTGAACGGATCAAACTTTGAATTACCTAAAATGTTGGATATAAAAGTTATGTGCACAGTAGATGATTGTCTGTATGTTAGATGACGGCCTTCCTTAGGCTACGGCTTCTTATCTTACAGAATACTTCGCGTTTGAATACTCCCTTCATAGTTCTGTAACCTTGTACCTGTTTTGACGTATGTATTCTTTTGCTGTTGCACATGAAGAAATAAAGAATTTTAAAAAAAAAAAAAAAAAAAAAAAAAAAGGACATGTCACCAAGCTGGCTGTGCTTTGTGGAAGGGCTGTGTAAATCTCAGAAGTGTTAGACATGTGCACGGCTGAAAATTTTGTTTTATTTTTTTCGGAAATTCCAAAATGCCGAAATTCGAAAAGTTGGAAATTCGGAAATAAAGAAAATTTGAAATAACTAATAACCATTAAATTATAGGTAGTGGAATTTCCTTTCAAATTTGGCTGTTAGTGAACTTCAATACGAAATGTATCACTAACAGCCAAATTTTCAAGGAAATTCCAATACCTATAATTTAAGTTAGTAAAATAGTTATTATTAGTTATTTCCAATTTTAAATTATCGGATTTTCGAATTTCCGGCTTTTCCGATCACCGAATTTACCAATCCGGATTACCGAATTTTCAAATTCGAAAAATTTGTGAAAAAACGAATTTGGAACGAAACGAATTGCACATGCCTAGTAAGTGTACATAAATACAATTCCTTAGAAAGGTCTAACAGCTCCATTACATGTATTTCAGCTGTGTATGTAGCCATTTTCCTGGAATTCAGCTTGAATGGCAAAGCGGATAGTATAAAAATGAAGCAGAAAACACATACAACAAATTGTACAATGTAATAATCATTTATTTTGGTTTCCTTCATATTTGGAAGGGGGTGATAAGGGAAGCAGGACAGAGATTTTGGTTTGTACAATATCAATACCGTTCGTTATACAGTTAAATTCAGTTTTAACAAGTCATGCATCATTTGGATAAAAATGCATTCTGAACTGTGCAATGACTTTTTCTTACCCTAGTTTACAGTGCATCTTAATAAATCACACAGGTCTTTACATAGTGCAAACCATTGTTGTGCTTGTATACAATTCCCTTGTGTCTTGCATTTAATAAAAAACACCTGTACATGAACACCTCAAAAAGCCTTAAAACTAGTAATGCTGACAATATTTCTCTACTTTCTCCCCCAAAAGAACTGTTCATTCATTCCCTTATTAAAGTCAAACAATATTTCCAGACAAGTCAGCAATAATTGCACTTTTTAAATGTTTACTGAACCAGTGGCAAGGACAAGCCCCCAGCCCCCTAGCAGCTTTGACAACATGGAAAAAAATCCATACAAAAGGAAAAAGACTGAGACTTATTTATTAAGGCAGTGACCCACAGGAACCAATCACATCATCTTTCACTGATCCAGCTAGCAGACTGAAATCTGGTTATTTTAGATCTTTGGACCATAGGACTGCACACTGCGCTGCCTTACTAAATAAGCCATCTGTGTTTGAATTATATTTTAAAAAGTGTGCAGAATGGTTGTACCTGTGTATCTCTAAAGACCATGGTAAAATTTTAAATACTACCACTTTAAAATACCAAAACTCTAATATAATGAAACCCACCCATGCAGCACGTTTTAGAAAGAGAAAGAGGACATTAAAAGTGAAGTGAAGTGATCTGCTTTCCATTGTGCAGGCCTTTTTTATCCTTTTAAACCAGTATATACAAAATTGCAGGATAAGAGATCTGATATGGTAAAGCAGGTTGGTGACTTGAAATTAAAGATTGATGGCATGATTTAATGAAGCAGAGGTCAACGTGCAAAGTGCAGTGTGCCCCCCTCCCAAATAAAAGGAAGCGATTATTCATTTGCTGTTCTGACTTGCTCTAAAGAAATGTTTACTTTAACCCGATTGCTGTGAGTTCAGGCAAGGCCAGACGGACACATTTCACATGCGCTTAAATTAAATACGTTACATTCAAATGTGTGTCATATGGTAGCACATTAGATCTACTTAAAACACTATCAGCTGAGCATGGTAGCATTTAGAGAGATTTGGCTATATCAGCATCCCAAGAACTTGGAAAAAAGACAATGTGCAATGTATTGATATTATTACAGATTTTTCGATCTCTGTCACAAGGAACAAACAAAATCCTACAAACAGCCAAAGTGTCAGTTGAACACTATTGAAATGAAAGTAAAAAGTACCTGTTTGACCTTAACCCACCAGCACATCACCATTTGCACTGCCTTGTTAAATAAGCCTGTTAAATCTGTCACAAACAGAGCAGGGAAGAAATAAGAACAGTATGTGGATTACACCAAATTGTGACATGGATAAAACTGACATGCACACATGTGCTGGGTTACATTCACTTCTGCCGAGTCATTTAGAGCATACACCAAACATCCACAAAATAATATTACTACAGGGAAGAAATATCAAGAAAAGAATGGAGATTGACATTCATATTAGAGATGTCCAAAAGGACTCAAATCACATGTAGCCGTCCTTCACATTTTAAGGCCTAGTTTTTGAATATTTTTGGTCACAGTAGAGAAGATGAACATAAGTGACCAATAAGGCATGTAGAAATGTCCATGTTATTCCTATGACCGGAGACAGATTTGAAATTTCCATTGTAGATTGATAGCAGGTGATACTGAAAATGGTCTTTTTATACATTGTTATTGGCATAGAGTTCATCAATTTGTTTCTGGAAGTATTTTCGCAGCTCTGGCCTCTTGGCCTTCAGTGTGGGAGTCAGCAGGCCATTCTGGATTGAAAACATTTCTGGGTATAAAGCAATGTCTTTTACCTGCAAGAAGAAGTATGAACAAAATAATTCATAAAGAATAGTAGTGAAGGTAAACTTTACAACCCATTCCAAAAAAATCAATTTCTATGCAAATTCCTTTTTTTTAAAATGAGTTTGAGTCAAAATTTGAAATCTCACTACCAATTGTGTTGTGGCTCACGGTTTTACCAAAAGCAAGTCAACTTACAAATATCCAGACACTCATTACAGGCTATAGGAAGCGTCTAGACAGAGGCTGTTATTTCGGCTAAAGGAGGCTCCACTAAATATTGATGTGATTTTTCTGTTGGGGTGCCCAAATTTATGCAGCTGTCTCATTTTGTTTTGATGCATATTGCGCATTTTCTGTTAATCCAATAAACCCCATTTCACTACTGTAATATTACTGTGGCCTTCAGTTATTTGATAGATCAAAACGAAATTGCTGATCCAAACACCCAAATATTTATAAAGGATAATCATGGAAACTTTTGCATACAACTGTACCTTTCCCAACCCCTCACCTCCCTACCGGTCCTCATGGAGGAATTTCGTAGATATGACCAACTGTCTAACTTCAAAATCAATTATAATAAATCTGAGCTGTTACCGATCCACATTCCTTCTGCCATGTCTACCTCCTTACAACATTCCTTTCAATTTGCGTGGCGAAAGGGATCACTTCCATATTTAGGAACCCATATATCACCCGATCCAAAACTTTGATATGACCTCAACTTTGGTAAGCTATTGGACACGGTGATGGAGGATTTGAAAGTTTGGCAGGCCTACCCTTTAACTTGGTTAAGAAGGGTGAATGTGCTTAAAATGGCAATCCTACCGAGAATAGTGTACCTACTACATACAGTACAGTGCCCATTGCTCTACCACAGACCTTTTTTAAACATCTGCGACACTCTTTTCTGGACTTTTGTTTTGACACAGCCGAGATTGGCGTATGAGATCCTGCGTAGACACAAATTAGATGGCAGGGTCGGCCTCCCAGACATTGCATTATACTAGAAGGCCATGGCTCTGGTACGCATCCCAAATTGGTGTCACGACACTCTGGAAAAATCAATGGCAGGTAGAAACTTAGCAGGGGCTCCTTGGGTTCGTCTGGCTCTAGAGGACTTTCAGACTGGACGTCCCCTCTGACTCGGAACACCTTGGCGGCCTGGGACAGATTGAATGCATCGGGCTAGTACGCCGCCAAAACTTCCCAATTAACACCCCCTAGGTCGATTCCCATGGTTCCCACTGGGTGAAGATATTGGGTTTTCAGCTCTTGGGGGACTAATGACAACACAGCCTGTGCAAAATTTGCCCCCCCCCCCCCGTAAACTTTTACCCCTATGTGACGTTACAATCTTCCTATGGAAACTTCCCCATAGCAACATGGAGATACCAGCAACTTCAGGACCTCTTAGGCAAACGGACTCCCAAGTTGAGACTGCTAGATCCACTCTTTACATTTGAGTCTATGTGTGTGAAACTTCCAGACTCTAGGCCCCTGCTCTTCCATGTGCAGGCCTGTACTGACCATCGGGACTACCGGGAGTTTCCCGGTGGGCCGGTTCAGTGGCAGACAGTCTTTCAAAGTAATGGCTGCACGAGCCGCGCAGCCATTACTTTGATCACCACGGTACATCAAAGTAATGGCTGCGCGGCTCGTGCAGCCATTACTTTGATCACCACGGTACGGTCTAAAGCAGGGCTGGGCCGGTACAAGGAAGGGGCGGATCATGCCCCGGACTGGCCGGTACAATTTGCTGGAGGGGGGCACAGGTGAAGTACCAGGCCGGCAGTGCTTCACACTCGCCGGCACCACTAGTGTCTCTCTCTGCATGTCCTTACTCCGTGTGTGTCACTAACAATGTGCCGAGTGCGCTCTTGCACCCGGCACAAGCACCAGCCGTCATCTCTGTCAGCGCCACCGCTGCCTCTTCTCTCCAGAGTCCAGTCTCCCCCTAAAAAGGCACTTTGTAGATCCGTCCCGGCAGCGTGACGTCACTCACGGCCACCAGTTCCCCTCTGTTGGTATATCAGTTTCTCTAGTCTAAGTGTGTATCCCATCCGGTTCAGCCATTCTCTTACTGTAGGGGGATCAGTGAACTTTCAATGTTTTAGTATTGCCAGTCTAGTTGAAAAAGCGCTCTCTCTATAGCCTGTCTAGGGATCTCCTCAACCTGCAGGTTATCCATTATCCCCAATACACAACATTTAGGATCTTCAGGGAGCGTCAACTGGAATAATCGTACCAATAACAGATTTCCAGTATCTGTGGAGCTTGGAACATCTCCCACAGCATGTGGATCAAGTCCCCGTGATGTCTGCAGCATCTAGTGCATGTGGGTGTTGTCTGCAGTCCCCATTCTAGCCAGCTTGGCAGATGTGTAATGAACCCTTAGAACAATATACAGCTGTGAAAGGTGTTGGGCAACATTCAGGGAGCACTGTGTCACTGTCTGCAAAGCCTCCTCCCGTTGTTCCTCCTCAAAAGTACCCACATCGTCCTCCCATTGCGTCACTGCTCTAAGATTGGATTCCGGCAAGACCAAATTTAGAAGCAGCGCATAGCTTGATGAAATAAACCCTTTATATACGGTGATCCCATACATAAAGTGAAATATGGGGGTCAGATCTATTGTCCACGCCTCCACATCCAGTTGTGCTTTAACCGCATGTTGGAGTTGAAGGTAATAAAACATGGTCGATGGAAGCGAAAAGGCAGCCTGAAGATACGAGAAAGATCTCAGTCGCCCATTTGTAAAAATATGAGACGTGTGTAATGCCATATCGTTTCCACCTAGCTCCACAGTTCAGCTTCATCAGTTCCTGATATTGTTCATTATCCCAAATGGGACTGAATCTAGTAAATCCTGTGATCTTCTGCAACATCCTAGTTTTGGCCCAAACTTTCTGCATCAGAGCATAAGTAGGGTATAGTTTATTTGGCTTACTAAATCGTAGCGCCTCTAGACCCTCCACCGCCTCCATACATAGTTACATACATAGTTAGTCAGGTTGAAAAAAAGACACAAGTCCATCTAGTTCAACCAAAATAAACAAATAAATCAGAAATATTATATATACACCATACAATCCCTTATACAACCCTTCACCCACAGTTGATCCAGAGGAAGGCAAAAAACCCCAGCAAAGCATGATCCTAATTGCTATAGCGGGGGAAAAAAAATCCTCCCTGATCCCCCGAGAGCCAATCGGATTCACCCTGGAACAACTTACCTAAAAATGTTAGTACCCAGTTATATGATTTACATTAAGGAAAGAATCCAGGCCTTTTTTTAAAGCAATCTACCATGCTGGCCAAAATTACCCCTGAGGGGGGGGGGGGGGAAGAGTCTATTCCACATTTTCACAGCTCTAACTGTGAAGAAACCTTTCTGTATTTGGAGATGAAATCTTTTTTCCACTAGACGTAAAAGAGTGCCCCCTTGTCCTTTGTGATGACCTTAAAGTAAATGACGCAACACCAAGATCACTATATGGACCACTTATGTATTTGTACATGTTGATCATATCCCCCCTAAATCTCCTCTTCTCAAGGGAGAATAAATTCAGTTCCTCTAATCTTTCCTCATAACTGAGCTCCTCCATGCCTCTTATTAGTTTGGTTGCTATTCTCTGCACTTTCTCCAGTTCCCAGATCCTTTTTGAGAACTGGTGCCCAAAACTGAACTGCATATTCCAGATGAGGTCTTACTAATGATTTGTACAGGGGCAAAATGATATCTCTATCTCTGGAGTCCATACCTCTCTTAATACAAGAAAAGATTTTGCTTGCTTTGGAAACCGCAGCTTGGCATTGCATGCCATTATTAAGCTTATGATCTACCAAAACCCCCAGATCCTTCTCCACAATGGATTTCCCCAGTTGTACTTCCCCTAGTATGTACAATGCATGCATATTATTAGCCCTCAAATGCATAACATTACATTTATCAATATTAAACCTCATGTGGAACATAGTTGCCCAATTAGACACTGCATTGAGGTCTGCTTGTAAGTTGGAGACATCCTGTAAGGACGTTATTCCACTGCATAGTTTAGTGTCATCTGCAAACACTGAAATGGTACTCTTTTAATCCCAGGCCCTATATCATTTATAAATACAGGCGGTCCCCTAGTTACAAACTTCTGAGAGGAGATCTCCCCTTAGGAAGGGAATTTCACTCCTGTAAGAGTTATTATGGGAAAAAGGTGTCTCCACTGAGGCTTTATCACCAATCCTTGTTTCCACAACAACCCAAAATTTTCAAAATCCAATTGTCATTGGGACAGAAAGTGAGGTGAAATCTTCTGAACAGAAACAGACAGCAAAACAAACATTGCAGGGATGTTACCCCTTCTCTATGCTATCCAAAAAGCTTAAAAATATTTTTTTTGGCTGACGTTACACTTAAAAAATGTACCTGTTCCGACTTACAAACAAATTCAACTTAACAAACCTACAGTCCCTATCTCGTTTGTAACCCGGGGACCGCCTGTATATTGAAAAGTAAGGGTCCCAACACTGAACCTTGGGGTACACCACTGATAACCTTAGACCATTCAGAGTAAGAATCATTAACCACTACTCTCTGAATTCGGTCTTTTAGCCAGTTTTCTATCCATTTACAAACTGATCTTTCCAAGCCTGTAGACTTTACCTTACACATTAGCCATGTGTGGGGAACGGTGTCAAACACTTTCGCAAGATCCAAGTATACCACATCCACAGCCACCCCTCTATCCAAGGTTTTACTTACCTCCTCATAAAAAGAAATCAGGTTTGTTTGACAACTTCTGTCTTTCATGAATCAATGCTGTCTGTTGCTTAAAACATTTTTTTCCCAACAAGAACTCATCTATGTGGTCTTTTATTAAACTCTCCAGTATCTTCCCAACTATAGAAGTTAAACTAACAGGTCTACAGTTACCCGGTAAACACTGTGATCCCTTTTTAAATATGGGCACCACATTGGCCCTACGCCAATCCAGTGGTACTATTCCAGTCATTAACCACTTACCAACCGGGTCACTTTTTTTTACATTTGGTGGTCACAAGCTAAAAACATTTTTTTTTGCTAGAGAATTATTTAGAACCCCCAAACATTATATATATATTTTTTCAAACACCCTAGAGAATAAAGTGGCGATTGTTTTAATACTTTTTGTCACACGGTATTTGCGCAGCGGTCTTTCAAGCGTGATTTTTTTTGGAACAATTTTACTTTTTTGAGTTAAAAAATAACACAACAGTAAAGTTAGCCCAATTTTTTCCATATTGTGAAAGAGGATGTTACGCCGACTAAATAGATACCATACATGACACGGTTGAAAATTGCGCGCACTCACGGAATGGCGACAAAGTCCGATATTTAAAAAGTTCCATAGGCGACGCTTTAAAAAATTTTAATGGTTACCAGGTTAGTGTTACAGAGGAGGTCTTTTACTAGAATTATTGCTCACACTCTGGCGATCGCGGCGATACCTCACATGTGTGGTTTGAACACAGTTTTCATATGTGGGCGCGACTTACGCATGCGTTTTCTTTGCTGCGCGAGCTCGCGGGGACGGTGGCGATTTAAATCTTTTTTTTTTTTTTAAATTTCATTTATTTATTTATTTTTAGCACTGTTCCTTTAAAAAAAAAATCTGATCACTTTTATTGCTATCACAAGGAATGTAAACATCCCTTGTGATAGTAATATATGGTGACAGGTACTCTTTTTGGAGGGCCGGGGGGGGGGGGCGATTCTGAATACTGTCGTTTTTTTAAATTTGGCGCCGTTAGCCGCCGTGTAAACCGGAAGTGACGTTGTGACGTCGTTTCCGGAATTTGCCGAAGGAGACCCGATCAGAGCCGATTACGGCTTTTGTCAGGTCTCCTTCCAGCCGGCGGACGCGCCGGATCGTCGCCCCGGTCTCCCGGTGGGACGGGAGGCCGGAGAAGAGCGGCGGAAGGCGGCGGGAGGGGGCGTCCCCTCCCGCCCCCTGGGGTAACGACCGAGCGGCTCCCGAGCCGGATCGGTCATTACCCCTGGATAGCCGACCGCCAGCTCTAAAAAATGATACCGGGATATAGCCTGCAGGTGCAGGCTATGTCCCGGTACAGCCGCTCAAACCCAACCGCCGCCTATTTACGGCGCTGGTCGGGAAGTGGTTAAGGAGTCCCTAAAAATGAGATACAATGGCTTTGAAATTACAGAGCTCAATTCCTTTAGAATCCAAGAATGAATGCCATCTGGTCCAGGTGCTTTATCTACATTTATTCTGTCTAAATACTTCTGGACAATTTCACTATTGAGCCATTGTGGATCATTTGTGGCTGTGTCACTACCACCCCCATCATAGACATGAGCTCCCCTATGCCCCTTTGTATATACAGAGCTGAAGAATGTATTTAATAAGTTTGCCTTCTCTTTGTTCCCAGTCACGCACTCTAGATTATTTTGAAAAGGGCCTACAGGCTCGGAACTGACCTTTTACTATTGATATATTTGAAGAATTTTTGGGGGTTTGTCTTACTATCCTTTGCAATCTACCTACCGACTGTTTAAGAAGCTGCCAGCTGTGGCATTAAAATCATTTTTATGAGGTTTAACCTGCCAACTGGGGAAAGCCTCAGTCTCGCTTGGAGCGCGATTCTATCCCGGGATCTATTAAGCAAAGGAGTAAGATTGGGGGGAGATATAATCTAGGGGTGAAGGGGTAACCCAAATATTTAAATTCTAGTGGAGATTGGTATCTCCTGTATTTGTTTTGTCTGTGGGTCTGTCTATCTAGAGGCATCCAAGAGGACTTGGACCAATTAATAATAAGCCCCGAATACTTCCCAAATTCTCCTATAATTTTCATAGCCTCTGCTAAAGCTGCACTTGTGTCGCCCAGACACAGCATGGTGTCATCGGCATACAACATCACCTTTTCATGTATATTCCCGTACACAAATCCCGAATAACTGTTTTTGCCTTAATCACATGAGCCAAGGGCTCTATGGCCAGGGCAAAAGAAGAGGAGACAAAGGGCATCCCTGCCGTGTACAGCTTAAAGTCCAAGGATAGTTTCCCCGCTTCTCTTATGGCTGCCACTGGAGCATTTTATAACAATTTAACCCAGGAGATAAAACCCTTCCCAAAACTGAATTTCTGCATTACTGCCCATATATATTCCCATTCAATGCTATCAAAAGGCTTGTGGGCATCTAAAGACAGTAATGCTCTGTCTCCCATATGATCGGATGGTGTATGGATATTGAGAAACATTCTTCGTAGATTTGTGGCTGTAGATTTTTGGAGCATAAATCCCGCCTGATCTGGGTGTATAATGTTTGAGATGAGAGCGTTCAGTCGTAATGCTAGGACCTTAGCTAGTATCTTTACATCTGTCTGTAAAAGTGATATTGACCTGTATGAATCTGGATCTAGAGAGTCCTTATCTGGTTTTAATATTAACACTACGTTAGCCTTTGTCATTGTGATGGGTAGTTGTCCTGATTTTCTAGCCTCATTAAATACCCCTTTCATTTTCATGTTTTGAGTGAATTCCTCCTGCATGGATTGGCAATTCCAAAGGCAATGAATCCTGGGTAGTAATGCCAGCCCACATGCTTACAGTTTTAAAAACAAACTTAAAATGGTAGCTGCTATATTTGCACCCAGACAGATTTCCTTTTAATGAAAGGAGGCAAAAAGGTACACTGTAATAGCTGACACCAACAGAGTACACTTACTTGTTCAAATGTTTTTAATCCAGCTTCTTTTCCGAGTTTCAATAAATCTTCTAGTATGGCATTTTTAAAGTCCTAAGAAAACAGAAAAAAAATATATGTACAGAGGTTTGGGGTGGATTCCTTCAGGAATGTAAAAAGACTCTTGAATTGCAAATTTTCCTTATTCTAAATCTTACATTTGTGATCGCTTTATTACTATACATAGAAATATAGAAGAGTGATGGCAGAAAAAAGGTCAAGTGGCCCATTGAGTCTGCCCCATTTTTCTTTTACTTACACAAATTTTAAACTTTTTTTGTATAGATCTAGGTTTGTCACAAGCATGTTTTAACCACTTCATATCCGGGCCATTTCTGGCACTGCTCTCCTACATGTAAAAATCATAAATTTTTTGCTAGAAAATTACACAGAACCCCCAAACATTATATATGTTTTTTTTAGCAGAGACTCTAGGGAATAAAATGGTGATCATTGCAACTTTTTATATCACACAATATTTGCGCAGGAATTTTTCAAACGTGTTTTTTTTTTGGAAAAGAAACCGTTTAGTGAATTAAAAAAAAATACAAAACAGTTAGCCAAATTTTTTTTTGTATGTTATAAAAGAGGATGTTACGCCAAGCAAATTGATACCCAACATGTCACGCTTTAAAATTGTGAACACTCGTGGAATTGCACCAAACTTTGGTACTTAAAAATCTCCAGAGGCAACACTTTAAAATTTTTTACAGGTTAGCAGTTTTGAGTTACAGAGGAGGTCTAGTGCTAGAATTATTGCTCTCGCTCTAGCGCACGCAGTGATACCTCACATGTGTGGTTTGAACACCGGTTACATATGTGGGTGGGTCTTACGTATGCGTTCGCTTCTGTGCATGAGCACGCGGGGACAGGGCACGTTAATTTTTTTTTTAATTATTATTATTTATTTTACTTTTTTTTTTTATTTTTACACTGTCTCTTTAATTTTTTTTTTGATCACTTTTATGCCCATCACAAGGAATGTAAACATCCCTTGTAATATAAATGGTGCGCGAAAGGTCCCCTTTATGGAAAGATATGGGGTCAATAAGACCTCACATCTCTCCGCCAGGCTGGAAAGACCGAGATCAGAAAAAAAAAATTCAGATCCCGGACTTTCCAGCCGCGATCACGGCTTTGTTTACTAAAGCCGGCCCGGACGTGAGGTCATAACGTCGCGCCCAGGCCTCCGAGGGTCATAGAGATGACTGGTGACCACATGGTCATCAGTCATCTTCCTGACAATCATAAGGACGGATCTCTTCTCCCTGCCACCGATCGTATGGGCGGCCCAGGAGAAGCACCGAATGGCAGCGGGAGGGGGGGGGGAACGTCCCCTTCCGCTGCCTATAAGAACGATCATGTGGCTGAACTGCCGCTATGATCATTCTTATGGTCTAGGGAATCGCCGGCCGGAAAGAATGATATCTGAATGGTGCTTGTAGCTGCAGGCCCCATTCAGATATCACCCCTCAAAGTCCAGGACGTCCATGGATGTCCTACGGGCAGGAAGGGGTTAATCCACTTATGGTTGACTGACTCACTATCTCTGCTGGAAGTTTATTTCAAGCATCAACTTACCCTTTCAGTAAAAATGACTTTTCAAGTTTAGTTTTGAATTTTCCTCCTGCTAGTTTGAGGTCATATCCCCGAGTTCTTGATCTTGGCTTCATATTGAAAATATTGCCCTACTTAACCTTATTCACCCCCTTGATGTATTTAGTGGTTGTAAAGGCACAAGGTGTTTTACCTTCATGCATTCTATGCATGGAGTTAAAAAACCTATGTGCAGCAGCCCCCAATGCTTACTTGAGCCCCTTCTCGATACAGTGATATCCACAAGAGGCTTGCCTCTCCGGGGACTTGCACTCCCGATTGTCTTTTGGCAGCAGCAGGAACCGTTGGCTCCTGCTGCTGTCAATACAAGTCAGATGAGCCAATCAGGATACGGAGGGGGTGGGGCCGAGCCACATGGACACACAGAGCTGCGGGTCGGGAGCACACCTGCTTGGGTACCCCCAGAGCAAGCTGCTTGCTCTGGGGATACCCAGCAGGAAGGAGGAGTGCTGATGTGGGACCAGAGAAGAGGAGGATCCGGGTTGCTCTGTGCAAAGCCACTACACAGAGCAGGCAAGTATAACATGTTTGTTATTTAAAAAAACAAACAAAAGAAAAACCACAAGACTTTAATGCCCCTTTCACACTTATGCGACTTGTCCTGCGACTTGGGACTGCAAAGTCGCATGACAAGCCATTTCCCATTATTTCCAATGAGTACCATTCATATTTGTACATCTTCAAGTTACTTCAAAGTAGTCCCTGCATTACTTTGGCCCAACTTTGATGCAACTTGAGGTCCATAGACTTCAATGTTAAGCCCTCAAAAGTTGCATGCAAATCGCACCTGATTAATATAGATGCGATTTCTGTATGACTTTGTAATATGTTTTCATTGTGCCAAAGTTGCAACAAAGTCAGGCCAAAGTCGTACCTGATCCGAAATCGTGGTAAAATCATGGCAAAAAAAATGCCGCAAAACAAGTGTGAAAGGGGCCTTATAATTGCTTTAAGTTCTTTAAGTCTCTCCTGATCGGTATAGTCCCTCAGATCTTTCACCACTTTTGTTGCCCATCTCTGGACCTGTTGCATCCTATCAATATCTTTTAGTGATTTCTCCAGAACTGGACAGAGTATTCTAAATGAGGTCGAACTAAAAATCTATATAGGGGGATCAGAACCTTCTTCCTCCTGCTTACTCATGACATCTGATATAGGCCTAAAACAATGCAGCATAAATTTCTTCCTAAGCCTGGTAAATAGGAAGGCAATTTTTGTATTTCTAAATCTGCCTGGGAGTTTATTTTAAAAGTATAAATAACTTCATCAGACTATTCGGCACTAGGAGGCAAATCTTACTTTACAATACACTTACCTTATTCTTGCACAGGTCTTCATAAGTTCCTTGCAGTTTCCTCTTTTTGGCCCAACTGACTGCACTGTCAGGATCTGGCACTACAACAGCCACAAGAAAAGCCTGAAAACAACAAAGGGACATATTAATATGGGCTTCTTTCATAGCATACCAATTTTTACAAGAGTATAGGTTAGTATTACCTGTAAGCTTTCTCCATAAACAAACACTTGTACCACTGGCTCACTTCTTAAGTAGACATTCTCAATTTTTTCTGGTGCAATGTATTCACCTTGGGCCAACTTAAATATGTGTTTCTTGCGATCTATAATTTTTAATGTGCCGTTCTAAAAAAAAAAAGAAAGGGAAAAAACTTTTTTTTACAGATATTCACATAATCATGCAATCTGGATCTCCCCAATGATTTGCATTTTTAAGGTATGCAACAGGATGGGCAGAGTACAACCAGAACCCTCTACCACAAGCTGCTCTTAGGAGTTTAGTGCCCAGACGTACATCACCCAATCTGGAATCATTATTTAGAAACCATGAATCATAATCTGGCTAGGGATAGAACGCATACTGTATCTCAGGGACAGTAATAATATAGTCTGATCCTGGCAAAATTGCAAAATGGGGGTCTAAAGTACAAGTATGCATACCTTTTACCATTTGCCAAGTGCTGTAATTGTTTACATTTTCACATACGTTAAAGTCAGATTTATTTGCTCGAAAATTACTTGGAAAAGGGGGTGCTTTTCAAATCAAAACGCAGGTTGCGAGGGGGGGCCACAGCGCAGCAAACGTGATCACTTTTACAGAAAATATCAAAATAAATTACAGCGCTGATTCAATTCTATAAATTAAATTACTCTTGTAATGTACAATAAATCATTCCATAAATATTGTAATCCCCTTTGATGAAGTCAGTACAGACTAAACATGTAGGGTGCCCGACACTGGGAGGGAGTAGGAACTGCGTCCTATCTTTTTGCTGTTTTCGGGAAATGGGAAGAATTGGAGTTGTTGGTGACTGGCAGCTTCTCTGTATATCTTTGCTAACACATATATATGTTTGATTGTAAGCTAATGCTTAAACCGCTTTTGTGAGTACCTTGAACAAATAAATTTAGATGTTTAGGATACTACACTGTGGGAGCCGATTTGTTACTTTTACGCTGGCTATGAAATCTAACCACTGAGCGGGGAGAAGACCGCAGTGGAGATGAAGCCTTAAACACTTCCAGCCCAGAATATTGTCAAATGACAGCTGGGTGGGACTGTCGTTGTCTTGGATGGACGTCATACGACATTCTCCTGGGCCAAGCTGTGGCGCAGGCTGTCACCAGCTGTGCCAACCGCACACAGCGAATGGCTGATCAGTGTACCGGCCTGTTGCAGGTACCAAGTGATCGCTATAACCAATCACAGCAGATTACATGACAATTGTAAACAACGAATGACTTTGATTCATGCCATTCATTATTATCATTATACAGGATTTATATAGCGCCAACAATTTACGCAGCGCTTTACAACTTAAGGGTAGACAGTACAAATACAATACACTTAAATACAGTAGGAATCAGAGGGCCCTGCTCGTTAGAGCTTACAATCTAAGAGTCAAGTGATACAAGAGGTAATAACTGTGGGGAGTGTGCTAATGGAGAAGATAAATGTACAGTTAGGTGGGAGCCAGATAGGCGTCTCTGAAGAGATGAGTTTTCAGGGATCTTCTGAAGGTAGACAAAGGTGGAGAAAGTCTGACAGATTGGGGTAGAGCATTCCAGAGGATGGGAGAGGCTCTGGAGAAGTCCTGGAGGCGAGCATGGGATGATGTTACAAGGGAGTTAGAGAGCAAGAGGTCTTGGCCGAGCGATTTTTAAGGTGGATGAGCCTGGCGGCAGCGTTCATAATGGAGTGACGTGGGGATAAGCTATTTAGAGGTAAGCCAGTGAGGAGGGAGTTGCAGTAGTCGAGGCGAGAGATGACCAGGGAGTGGATTAGAAGCTTTGTGGTGTCATTGTTTAGGAAGGGGCGTATCTTGGAGATTTTGCGGAGGTTGAGGCGGCAAATTTTGGATAGCGGTTGGATGTGGGGCCAAAAGGTTAATTCGGAGTTCAGGATTACACCTAGGACCTTGACGCGGGGTGACGGGTTGATAGATGAGAAGTTGATTTTGACGGTGAAATCAAGGGAAATGGCACGTGGCGGAGGAAATATCATAAGCTTGGTTTTGGATAGGTTGGGTTTGAGGAAGTGATGTGACATCCAGGCTGATATGTCTGTTAGTAAGTTGGTGATGCGAGGAGACATCTGGGGGGTTGAGAGATAGATTTGTGTGTCATCAGCGTTGAGGTGATCCTGAAAGCCATGGGAGGCAATCAACTGACCCAGGGAGGCGGTGTAGATTGAGAAAAAGGAGAGGTCCAAGAACAGAACCTTGGGGAACACCGACAGAGAAAGGGAGAGGAGGAAGTAGAGTTGTGACGCTGAAGGAGCGTAGGGATAGGTAGGGTGAGAACCAGCGAAGAGTACAGTCGCGGAGACCAAAGGCGTGGAGTTTTTTGAGGAGGAGGGGGTGGTCCACTGTGTCAAAGGCAGCGGAGAGGTCTAGGAGTAGTAGAACAGAATAGTGTCCATTGGTTTTAGAAGTTATAAGGTCATTAGTGAGTTCAAGGAAAGCAGTTTCTGTAGAGTGCCGAGGGCGAAGTGAGTAGGAGCCTGTATCCATTGCTTCAGGTCGAGAGATGAGGTTAGACTGAGAAGTTTAGAAGTAAGAGTAGTGATAGCGTTAACAGGGATGTTGAGGTCGCTGAGAATGATTGTGGGGATTTCAGAAGAGAGAAAGTGGGGTAGCCAGGCAGAGAAGTCATCAAGGAAAGTGGATACCGGCCCAGGGGGCCGGCAAATGATGGCAACTCTTAGAGGAAGAGGAGAAAATAGACGAATGCAATGTGCTTCAAAATAGGAGAGTGTCAGAGATGGAGGAGGGTGGAGTACCTGATAGGTGCTGCATGGGGCTAGAAGGATTCCCACTCCACCCCCCTTCCGCCCACTTGGTCTAGGGGAGTGTGTCCAGAGAAGGCCACCGTGGGAGAGGGAAGCATGAGCAATAGTGTCAGATTCATGAAGCCAGCTTTCAGTAATGGCAAGGAGGTTGAAGGAATTAGTGATAAAGAGGTCGTGGAGGGCAGTGAGTTTGTTGCAGATAGAGCGGGCATTCCAGAGGGCACAGGAGAAGGGGAGGCTGGTAGTAGGAAGAAGAGGAGTAGAGACTACGTTCTGTGGGTTACAGCTACTGCCAGAGGGTATTGGGAGATGGGAGCGTCAGGCGAAGACAGATGATGGAGGCCCAGGATTTGGGGATATATCACCAGAGGTTAAGAGAAGCAGGAGGGTGAGTGAAGTAATGTGGGAGTGTGATTTAAATGGAGGGGCATGCCTCAGAGTCCTGGTGGTTCTATCAGTATATGGATGTAGAATGAGCAAGAGTTGGTGGGAGCAGTAATAGGGAGAGGACAGAAGGTGGGGTGATATATATATATATATATATACACAGGGAGTGCAGAATTATTAGGCAAGTTGTATTTTTGAGGAATAATTTTATTATTGAACAACAACCATGTTCTCAATGATTCCAAAAACTCATTAATATCAAAGCTGAATATTTTTGGAAGTAGTTTTTAGTTTGTTTTTAGTTGTAGCTATTTTAGGAGGATAGCTGTGTGTGCAGGTGACTATTACTGTGCATAATTATTAGGCAACTTAACAAAAAACAAATATATACCCATTTCAATTATTTATTTTCAGCAGTGAAACCAATATAACATCTCAAAATTCACAAATATACATTTCTGACATTCAAAAACAAAACAAAAACAAATCAGTGACCAATATAGCCACCTTTCTTTGCAAGGACACTCAAAAGCCTGACATCCATGGATTCTGTCAGTGTTTTGATCTGTTCACCACTCACAGGAACGTTTCTTTCCACCGA
>BLSH010115771.1:394186-407179 GCA_018402905.1 Glandirana rugosa
GTCTCCGACGAAAGATGTTCACTACGAAAGATGTTCACTACGAAAGATGTTCACTATACGTGAAGTCGCTAACGTGTTTTGCTAACGTGTTTCGCTAATTTGTATCGTTTGACGTGACGTTTGTCGGTTGTCGGACGTCTACCGGGGGTAGAGAGATAAGTCGAGAGGAAGGTGAGATACTGTACGTGAGAGATGGAGAGGAAGACCGTGAACACAGGAGATAGGAGTTTGAGAGTATGGAAGTGGGGAGAAGAGGTGGTGGGTCGAATATATGTGACACACGTCTTAATAATCCGTTTACTCATAAAACTGGTGTAGTAGGAGAAATACGTACAACAGAATGAAGTAGGCTTTCGAGCCTATACAGCTTGGAGTAAGACAACATGCATAAAGAGGATGATGTGGTCAAAATACTCATTTGCCTAATAATTCTGCACACAGTGTATATAAGCTGGGTGGTGGAGAAGAGGGGTGAAGGTATGAGAGTTTGAGGATAGAGGACACAAGTGCCAGAAGGAGAGGTAGAGAGTGCATGTCATAGAGTGGAAGGAGAGCTGAATAGAGAGATGGGGGCCATCTGCAGGCTGTTGGCTGTTTGCAGTGCAGTTTGCTATGTTTAATCGCTTTGTGCAATCGTTTTGTGCAATCGCTGAAGTGCATATCACTTGTAGAAAGCATCACTTGTAGAAAGCATCACTTGTAGAAAGCAGCCTCTGCAATGTGCTCCCCCAGTAATGTGCTGGTGCTCAAATTTATACTGGTAAAAGGGTGGGGGTGGAAATGTGTTAATTAATCATGAATGAGTATAAGGATGCCTAACAATCAAGTGGACCTTTCACTTAAGACAGACTAGAGATGGCCATAAAGATAGTAGCACATAAACCTTGGGTAAGACACTACAGAGAAACAAAAACATAATGCACACAGGGTAACAGATGGATGAGGCCACATACCATAGCAAAGATACATAGAGATTAAAGCAGAGTCCAGTTAAGGGTGCATGAGTTCCTTCAGCTGACACATACCATAGCAAAGATACATAGAGGTTAAAGCAGAGTCCAGTTAAGGGTGGATGAGTTCCTTCAGCATTCCTACCATTCATTGTGTACAATTGTGTTGCTAGCTGTAAATAGTCACAGTGATTACATGGTACAGACAGGGCCAATTACAGTCTATTTGTACCTTGTGATTAGCTGTGGCCAATCACAGGTAATCACAACAATACACACTGAATGAATGTTATTCAGTAAAAAATGTTGCTTATTATGCCTCTCCAAAGCAACTCCCTTATGTTAATACTGATCGCTTGTATATTTACTTATATATTTGTATATATGTGAACAGGACACGTGTACCTTTTACTTGTATTTTGATATAAGACCTCAATAAAATGTTTATGGAAGAAAAAAAAAAAAAAAGTAGCTGCTTATACTAGTGAAATTCACTGGTAAAAGCAGCAATCAAAGCGTAAAAAAAAATAAAAAAATAAACACAATCCTGATAACTTCCCCAGAGTAATACAATGTTACTATGGTAACACTGTATTGTTCTGGTCACAGTGAGTTAATTTATTTATTTATTTTTTTACATACGGTCACCAGTAGGTGTCCCTGATCACTGCCAGACCAGTTATATGATGATGCTGTACTGCACTGGTGCCAATTTTTTTTTTTTTTTTTTTTTTTTAATTTCTTCATTTTTCAAAAAATCCACAAAGTACAACCTCAAAAACTCACCATACCTCTTATGAAATACCTTGGACGGTCATTTGGGGGGTATTTGTACTTACCATTTTCAGGCCTCAATTTTCAGATATACTGTATATACCATAGTTTGTGGACTTTCCTACAGACTAAATAATTTACACTCATGTGGGTTATTTTCACCAAAGAAATGTAGCAGAATACAGTTTGGCCTAAACTGATGAAGAAAGGTTTGCAAAATTTTTATAAACAGAAACGAAGAAAAACGCAATTTTTTTTTTTCAAAATGTTCAGTCTTTTTTCATTTAATTATGCAAATAATAAAAAACCCAAGGGGTGATTAAATAGGTTATAAACTCTTTACAACCACATTAACCTACAGGTAAGCCTATAATAAGGCTTACCTGTAGGTTCCGAGAATATCTCCTAAACCTGCACGGTTTAGGAGATAAACAATGTAATCGCATGTGCCAACGTCATCGGCACAAGCGCAGTGAAGAAACGGGCAGCCGTGCCGTTTCCTCATCGCTGTTTGTGCAGCGGTTGGCGGCTCGTCACACAACTCCGGCCAATCACAGAGCCGGAGTCCGCGGCCCCGGAAGGAAGAGGACCAAAGATGGACAGGGCCTGGAGCGGGGACAGCGCGGGCTTTGAATGCAAGTAAGTGACATATAATAGGCTTGTATGTGATACATACTAGCCCATTATGCTTTTACTTTGCAGGGTAATAAAGAGGAAGTAAAACCCATCAGGGTTTACTTCCTCTTTAAATACCACCAAAAGAAAGCTCTATTCGTGTGAAAAAAATGATAAAAAATTCTTATGGGTACAATGTTGTATGACTGCACAATTGTCATTCAAATTGTGACAGCTCTGAAAGCATAAAATAGGCCTGGCCAGGAAGGGAGTGAAAGTGCCCAGTAATGAAGTGGTTATAGTGGACTGCACCAGTTTGGAAGATCTTGGGAATTAATACAAGCTGTGTTTGCCTAATCTTGTAGCGAGATAGGCATGCACTTCCAGTACCAGCGGTTTCCTGTATTAGTGGTGGTCACTTTGGATCAAAGATTTTTCTACACTTAGAAGAAAAATATTGGTGATGGGAACTTTTTCGTCATTACTGTTGGGATGTTTGATTTGAATTTATTTCATTTGAAATTAATTTTGGTTCAAAATATTTTCATGTATTGTTTAGAGGACTTTATCTGATCACAACATTTATGGAATGATTTATTGTGCATGAATTTTCACAAAGAGTCATTTATATTATTGAATCAGCGCTGTAACTATGATTTTGATATTTTCTGTAAAAGTGATCACTTTTACTGCACTGCAGAGCTCCCCCCACCTCCAACCTGGGGTGTTGATTGAAAAGCTCCCCCTTTCCATATTATTTGAGCAAAGAAAAAAAAAAAAAAAAAAAAAAAAAAAAAAAAAAAAGGTGATTTTAACATATATTACAAATGTAAACAATTGCACCACTTGGTAAATGGTTAAAGGTCTTTAGACCCCCACCTTTCAATTTTGCATGCATTCTATCCCTAGCCTGATTAGGATTCATGGTTTCTAAATAAGGATTCCAGATTGGGTACTGAACCCCTAAGAACAGCTTGTGCTTAATTTTAGTTAAAAATATTTTCATGTATTTATTTGATCACATTTATGCAATGATTTATTGTGCAAGAATTTTCAAGAATAAAATGTATATTATTGAATCGATGCTATCATTATGACTTTGTTATATCACTTAAGGGGTTTATATTCATTTAGTGCTAGTTCACAACAGATGCAGTTCCGTGCGCTTTTTTTTTCTGCATTGAGGGTCACAGTTCACACCACATGCGGTCCAGTGCGTTTTTTTATGTATCAAAAATGCATGGAAAGTGGGTTATATGATTTTCATGACATAGTTCACACCAGTGCGGTTAGTTTCAGTGCGTTCCAATTCCAGAAAAAAAAAAAAAAAAAGTAGAATATGCTGCATTTTTTTTTGCACTGAACTGTACTGGAACACAGTAAAACGTATCAAAAAACGCACCGGAACGTAAAAAAAAAAACCAAAAAACGCACCAGAAACCGTAAAAGTTCACCAGAACGTACCAGAAAGGCACCGGAAAGCATAAAAAACACACCAGAACTGGCCCTTAAGGTTGAGAAAAGAGGGAGGAAAAAGCACTGGACTGCATCAAAAACATGCCTGCAGAAAAGCACCTGGAACGCATCTGGACTGCGTTTCTATGGTGTGAACTGGCCCCGAGCGCTAGTTCACACCAGATGCAGTTCCGTGCGCTTTTTTCTGCACTAAAATGCATGCACAGTGTTTTCCATGTATTCCAATGGCTCTAGTTCACACCAGTGCAGTCAGTTTCCGGTGCAGAAAAAAAAATGTACAGCATGCTCCATTTTTTCTGCACAGAACTGTACTGGAACATAGCAAATTGTGTTCACACCATACGCAGTTCCAGTGCGTTTTTGACACAATTTGCTATGTTCCAGTACAATTCTGTGCAGAAAAAAATGCAGCATGCTCTACATGTTTTCTGCACTGGAAACTGACCGGAAACTGACTGCACTGGTGTGAACTATATGCTCTACATTTTTTCTGCACTAGAGCCATTGGAATACATGGAAAACACTGTGCATGCATTTTTAGTGCAGAAAAAAAGCTCACGGAACTGCATATGGTGTGAACGAATTATAGCAGTGGGTTATTGGTAGAAAAATAAGTTATTTGGTTCACAGTTTTGCAGTATAATATTCTCACAACATATTCTTTAGCTTGGAAGGGTTTACACATTTACTTTTACAGGAAAATCGATTGCTGGTACCAGAATCATGGCTGCAGAAGCAGTGATCCTGGTGTAACCACCTGTTGCCCAGGACTTTTACATGTGTATGCTGGGCAGCAAGCTGTTAAAATCAGTTAGAGTTGTTAAAATTGATACACTCATCTAAAAAGTTTCTAAAAGTAGTGACCCAAGAAGCAACAGAGATGCTACTGCTCTTGTAGGCATTTCCATAACAAACAGCAGATAGGAAACTAATTTATGTGTGTTTTTAGAAAGGCTTATATAGATATAGGTTTATATAAAGAAAACTATACAGGTAATAAAGTTCTACATTTTAGGTGATGAAAAAAAGGGGGGCAATATACAATGGGTAAATAATTAAATTGGATTAAAAAAAAAAAGTTACATTTTGTGCCACTATTATCGTATACCAATTATTATAGATTATTCTATATGGGTTGATAAAACAAATTATTGATAAGTTCAGGAACACATGGCCATAACCATGGATGACATAGGTCCCTCTGTTTCACATATTCATATCTGAAAGTCCCTGTTCCAAGAAAATGGGAGATTCCAATTCTAACCTCTATCTGGAGTTATTTATTGTACACTGACAAAAGAACACTCCTATGTAACGTATCATTAATTAACCTCCTGGCTAGCACTGTACTTACTGGTAACCATTTGCCAACATCTCCTGTATGCAGCCAGCCATCCTTGTCTAAAGCTTCAGCAGTTTTTTCGTCATCTTTCAAGTATCCTTGAAAAACATTTGCTCCTTTGACACAAACCTGAAAGACAAACATTGGAGTTCACAATACTTCAGTCTGCCTTTCAGAAGAGTTGTAGTACAAATATCTGTGCTTTGCACTCACTTCGCCTTCTCCCTTGGATGCAAAATAATTCATGTCTTCTACATCCACCAGCTTTACATAGTTGCAGGGCATAGGAGCACCCACGTGACCTGTTAAGAACATGTTCACAATTAATATGTATACAGGTGGCATTTAATGCTGGCTTTACTTGCTGCATGCTCGTTTTTTCAGGAATTCAGTATTTGTATTTCTTTAATCAATACAGGCAGGTCCACACTAGCCTTCTCTTTGCACTAAAAGAACAGCATACACATCATAAGGTCATCCATGTCATGGCATTTGCTGAATTATGCCATTTTGCTTGAGATAACATGAAACTACATAAATGCTTCATTTATTAAGGCAGAATACAAAGCAGATATGGTGTGCCAATGTTCAGCCAATTAGATATTCTCATTCCTAACTGTAGCGTAATCACAATAATGAAAAAATGGTTTGCGTGGAAATGTTCCCATCTGTGGATTTCCTTTTAAAAGTCTCTCCTAGAATTTATAATGATTCATCTTACACTTTGATTTTGTAGCCCCCAGTTTAGTATGTGTAGCGCCCACATAGTATAGGTGCGTTTTTGTAGCAGGGTTTTGCTAGGAGGCGCAAAATTTAGTCAGGCCTGAGTGTTTTGATCTGGGCTTGAAGAATGGCTCAGGTAGGACTGGGGCAGCCCAACAGATGTTACTAAACCCTCCTACCTTCCTCTGGGAAGCACTGGAACTTTCCAGAGTGAAGGTGGGACAAGAGGTGTCATCATTTGGAGTGTCATGGGAAGCCCTGACCAATCCCCAATCTGTATTGGCAGGGGGCAGGCCTTCTTATATACTCTGGGTAGAGCTGCACAATTGATTGTAATAAAATCGTGATCTCGATTCACTCCCCCCGCCCCCCCTGTGATCTCCATCACACATTACCGCGATTTTCAGTGCAGTTAATGGAGTTCGACCTGCGGGACGACTCGGCGTGACTTGACTGTAATAAAAGTCAATGCAAGTCGCCTGAAGTCTTTTCTAAGTCGGAGCGACTTGAGTCTCTGGGCAAACTGCCAAGTCTGGGCAGAGAGCCAAGTTCTGAAGTCACTGCTGATAAAAGAAGCTAGAAGAGATACAATGTAATTACTTCAAAAAGAATGAACTCCCGTGTATAGAAGATGTTTAGTTTAACCATTTAAAGACTAAATATTTTCTGACATTTGCTGCTTACAAATAAAAATCCAGTATTTTTTGCCAGAAAACGACTTAGAACCCCCAAACATTATATATATTTTTTTAGCAGAGAGCCTAGAGAATAAGGTGGCGGTTGTTGCCATATTTTATGTCACACGGTATTTGCGCAGCGGTCTTTCAAACACAATTTTTTTGAAAAAATTACCCTTTCAAAAAAAAAAAATAAATAAATAAAAACAGTTCTGTTAGCCCAATTTTTTTGTATATGTAAGATGTGCGAGAATCGTGATCTTTATTTTAAGCAAAAAAATTGTGATTCTCATTTTGGCCAGAATCGTGCAGCTCTAACTCTGGGCTGGGTCAGTCTGGGAGGAAAGTGTCGGGTGGAAGTCTGAGATGTAGCAGGAGGCGCTGTGGTGGCCTCTACCTGGGAGGTTGCCCCCATCTGGGGGGGGGGGGGGTGACCTTGAGGCCTGGAGGTTCGGGTGCAGCCAGGAGTGGAGGTGATTCCTGGAGTCGCACAGGGGAACAGCGGAGGTGCTACAGAGAGAGACTTGAAAGTGATCCCCCAGTGTTGGTGAGCGACAGACCCTGGGAGCTGGAAGAGAGCGCTGGAGCAGGCTGGGAGCGGAATAGTGGACAGACTGTGGGAGCCAGTCTGGGGAAGGAGTGTCACTGTGGTAAAGCAGGTAGGTGGGACCTGGAAGAGGAATGGGCTGGGAGTTGTAGTCCATCAAAGGCCCGGTTAGTACTCATGTACTTTTCTACATATTCAGGGGCCTGTGATCCCTGGTCTACAATGGGTGGTCCTGAGGTTCTGCTGACACAGTGTAGGCCTCACCATGTGCTAGCCGCTGTGAAGAGAAAAGAATAGAGAAACTTGATAGATTTCCTTTCGAGCAGGAAACTAAGTGAAGTGCTGGAGAGAAGTGAAGGAGTGATGGTCTGCAAGTTCAGTGCTGGAGAGAGAACTGTAGGAGAATTGGTCAGCAAGTGATGTGCTGGAGAGTTGCGAGGAGTAACAGTCTGCAGAAGGTTAGTCTGCAGAGTCAATGTGCATATACAGGACTAGATATGGAGTTCATGTACCATAATTCTTGGGGCATCCCACAGTCACCCCTTTTCCCCATCCAAGTTATTTCCCCTAAACAAAAAAAACAAGTGCCAGCCTGGTCAGTGTCTACGGATGTGTGAGATGTGGTGGAATGGAGGGCAGCTATAAGGTGAACCACAACTACTAGCTACTCCCAAGTTAGCACATGGCTACATATGCTTGAAAAGAAAGCATACATTCTGTCCTGCCTTTTAATAGCAGAATTGTACTTTCCCATAAAGGATATGACATTAACAGAATTCCTTACAGTTAGAATCCTAAACTGTAGAGAATTGAACAATTATCACCACTTATTTTACTTAGTTGCTGACAGCCATTCAGAAAGGAGTTGGTTTAGAAATGACCAAATTATACTAGATGACTATTTCTCAAGGAAACAAAGTGTACTCACCTGCTGTCCAGTCTCCGGGAATAGTAAGTGTACAGCCAGCAGTACATTCAGTCTGCCCATAACCTTCATAGAACTGAATAGGAAAGAACGCACAAAGACCAATGTATTACAACCGTCAATTATAAAAAGAAGTCTTACTATAAGTTTTAAACATTTAACACTTTGGGGAAGCAATTGCATGTAGCACTGATGAGTGGCAGCAGGGGCCCCTCTGAAGACCAGCCCTGCCATTCACAGAAGATCGCCTGCAGAGCTGTGTGTCTATCTGCTGCTGTTTGTAAACATACAAAGCCCCGGCCGATGGCTCACACAACCATGCAGAGTTGAGTGATATTTCACTTTTATGAATGAACAGTCTGCTACAAGCTGTGCCATACTCGGCATTGGTCTTTAGAAAGCGGATCACACAGCAGGGGCTATGTAATCCATTGTCCAGGGCTGTATAGGTACAGATGCCAGCAAATAGATCATACAGAGCGGCAAAGCTCAGTGATCTTTTTACAGTTCTGAATGAAAGATCAGCACCATCACGTAAAAGAACAGTCAGCTTAGAAAAGGGGCTGGGCACTGTGCTGACTGTAGCTCCCCCACAGAAACGCAGAAAATTTGAACTTAAGAATGGGGTGGAGCTACAGTTAGCAAAAGAGGTGCTTTTAATCCTCAATAGGGCCACTGATCTGAATAGGACCATGTACTTTGTCCCCTTCAGGATTGAATAAAAGTCTTTTTTTTTTTTTTAAAGCGTAAAAAAATGGTGCCCAACAAGAGTTTCCTTTTAAAATACCAATGACTTGGGTTGGTCAGCATCACAGTGTGAAAGGATCAGCAATTTTAGCCAACATACCCCCAAAGTATAGGTTTCTTTTAACTGCACTTAACCAAGACACACCCTAAACTGGATTCACTGGTTTTGGACCCAAAAATACGTTGGGTAAATTCTGTTTTAGTTACAAAAGAATTGTATTTTGTATTGAATTTTTTTTCTTAATAAACTTTATATTTGCAGATCAGGATACAGTTGTTTTACAATTACATAACAATATTAATGTAAAGTAACTATCCACTTGCAGTACACAGCCTGGCTCTGGAGCACGCCCGCATGGGTGCAGGCACTCGGAGAAAGGGAGGAGCAGAGAGCGCCAGTGGGGGACTCCAGAATGAGAGGTATGGGACCGGTCAGTGAATTACAATTGCACAAAGCAAATAAACAGGGCCACCATCAGGTACAGGCAGTACTGCTGTAAGGGGCCCAAGCGTCTCAAGGGGCCTCGGCCTCGGCTGGTCCTCTTCTCCTGCACCACCGCCACCTAATTTCTCCCTCTGCTATAAGCTTATGGTCACTTCAATGACCATAATCTTATATCAGAATTGTTCAGCAGACTCTGCTGAACAATTCTATAACTCTGATCAGCGGATTACAATCAGCTGATCAGTTATTAACCCTACAAGTGACTGACACCCCCTCAATGGAGTGGCTTCCCTGTCCCCTGCCTCTCCACCTCCTGCAGCTCCCTTCCACCTAAAACTGCCCCCCCCTTTCCTATCCCCTTCACCCCCCCCCCCAGCACTGGACCCCTCACACCCGATCCGACCCCCCCCTAAACCCGGTCCCAGCAGCTACCGTCATTAGCCGGCATCCCTCCTCTGCCACTCCCGCTGGCTTCAGGTGCTGCATGGGGCTTGGGGGGGATCCAGATGTGCCCCCCCCCTCACCAGTCAGATGGCCACCCCCATACAGGCCCCCGCACCCCCGATCCATTGCCACTTCAAGCGGCATCCCTCCTTGCCCTCCCGCAGCCTGCAGCTTCTGCCTGGATTGAGCTGACAGGCTGGGGATCGCGGCACGGGTGAAGTTGAGGCTTGGTATACATGTGTATACCAAGCCCCCCCGCCCCGTAGTACAGTGTATATAGGCAGCGATCACTATAGATTTCTCTTATATGCACTGACAGCTGATACAAATGTATCACTCGCTGATCATAGTAAACCGCGAGTGATACAATGCATCAGACTGTCATTTCATGAATGAATGAGAAATCTCTATACAGATTGCTCATTCATTCATGTGCTACAGAGAAACTGACTCTTCAGTCCCCTTCTCCGTCTCAAAAAAAGAGAAATGGGGGTCTGTTTAGACCTCTCATATCTCACCAAAGCCATCCCCAAAACAAGCAAAAAATTTACAAAGTAAAAAAAAAACAACAAAAAAAACCAAACACAAACATAGTAAGACCCCCCAGATCCACCCACACCCCTCCAGGATGACCCCCCCCCCAAAAAAAACACTAAAAAATTAAAACAAGTAAAAAAAAACAAAAAAAAACAACAAAGAAAACAAAAAGCACAAACATTGTAAGAACCTCCAGGTCCGCCCACACTCACCCCTCTAAGGTAAGCCCCCCCCCGAATTCACCCCTTCACGGCTTCCTCAGATTCTCCTCCAGGCCAACCCGATCCGTCCTGATTGGCCAGAAGGAAAAGCCGGAAGACCATAGTGAATATTTATTCACTATAGTCACAAGTGGGTGGGTTCAAGGCACAGTGCTCTGCACCCCAAGCCCAACCTTTTTCAAGCCAGTTAGAGCCTCAGGTTCTAATCATGTGGCTTGCCTTGGAAAAAAAAAAAATCTGGGTGTGGATGGAAATAGATGTTGTAAGAGTGTTAAAATAAAAGTAGGTGCACTGAAGGACTCAGTGGGATGACCAGTGGGCGTACTCGGGACAGCCAGTGGGCGAGCCCTGGGGAATGTTGATGGTCAGGCCCCGGGGGGCCCAGGCCTGAAGCTGTGTAAGGGGCTCCAAAATTTCTGATGGCTGCCCTGCAGATAAGTATAACATCTTTATTTTCATTTAAAAAAAATGTAAAGGTTGACAACCATTCTATTAAACTCTTAACACTAGTTGTACACATAAACGAGGTGTGTACAGAAAGTATGCTCCCAACGATTTTTCCATTCTTCATAGCATCCCTGGAAGTCTTCAAGTGGGATGGCATTCAGAGCCTGCGTAGTGGTTCTTTAGACGTTATCCATACTACCAAGATTTAATTTACAATTGACTTCGTAATTCCTGTTTCCTCTGCAATCATTCTGATCGTGAGCTGTTGGCCACGGTTGAGAACAGACCTCATTGCATCCACATTCTGTTCAGTTTTTGACTGACTGCTCACTATCAGAATTATTGCAGGTGAAATGGGAATTACCAAGTAAATTGTTTAAGAAATCATGACTCAGGATTTGAATATAAGAAAAAGGACAAGGACACAATTTTGGTAGTGTGGATGACGTCCAAAGATCCACCACGCAGGCTCTGAATGCCATACCACTTAAGGACTTCCAGGGATGCTATGAAGAATGAAAAAAAAAAAAATTGCTGGGAGCCTTGTGTACATTCACAAGGTAAATACTTTGAAGGAGAATTGTTAATTTTTATTCTCATTACTTTTTGGACACACCTTATATGTGGCAGCACAGTAATGGGCTTTGACATGGAGCTCCTATATATATTGCATACAGCCAGTGTTCCTTGTTTGTGCTGGGAGCCTGCTAACTCGGTGCCCTAGCGTAGTGATCCCGCTGTTACTGACAGCTGTTCTTCACCATTTAAAATTAGGAGCCAGTGTGGGGCGTGCTCACGATTATGTGGTCACTGTGACAGCCACATGACTGGCAAGCCCATGCAACACCTCCAGTGTTATAAACTTTTAAAGGGCTAGCTCCTGCTAGCTGGCAAGAGTTAAAGACAGGGATAAAATTTATAGAGTAGCAGCAGATAATCTCAAAACACACCCACAGTGAGAATCAACCCATACCTGCGACTGGAAATGGCATCTTGGCGCCTGAGCTACACCGCAGCAGCTGGGACGTGACGCACGCCGCGCCGACTTCGGCGGGGCTGGCCAAAATTGAGGTCCCGCCTTTGCGGCTTGCTGGAGCAAAATGCTCCTTTCTGCAAACCAGCGCCTGGTGGACGGTGCTGTGATAAGCGTGGCTCACTCTCTGCCCTCCCACCGACAACATCATCCTCCCAGTTTGCCAGCTGGGGTTTGGGTTGCATGCTTGATCGGTCGCCCCTTCCTTACCGCCACTGTGGAACCACCTCATCAGTGTTGCCCATCAGTGTCCTCTCAGTGCCGCCTGTCAGTGCTGCCTCTTGGTACCACCTGTCAGTGTTATCTCAGTGTTGCCTATTGGTGCCCATCAGTGCCACCTGGCAGTGCCATCTCATCAGTGCAGCCCATCAGTGCCCATTAGTGTAGCTTATCAGCACTCATCAGCGAAGGAGAAAAATAACTTATTTGCAAAATCTTATAACAAAATACATTTTTTTTTTATTCAGGTTTTTTTTTTTTTGCTTGGCATCAGGCGTGAGCAATTCTTATTGCCCAATGCCCCAGGCATGCTGTTCTGGGCACTGGGCAGCGTATTTAAAAAAATTGGCTCCTAACTTTTTCAGCTGGCTCCTAGATTCTAAGCAAATTTGTCAAGCCCTGTATATTAAATCACTATGCACTCAAAACAAAGCTGAACAAATACAATATCCAGCAGTCCGGTTTATTGATCGTTAACATTTTACTTCATTCCAAAATATTAAAAAAAACTGTACCAACCTGGCAACCGAGAGCTGCCCTCAAGAATGTTAATACAGTAGGAGAGACAGGAGCGGCTCCAGTAATCATAAGTCGAACTTTTCCACCAAGACTATCCTACACATGAAGAAAAAAAAATTAGTTTACGTATTTAAGAAAAACTACACAAAAACTACTGCAGTAGTCAAAACATTTGATGGACATATTGTGGGATATTGCTACATTTTATAATCCTAGATACAGTATATTATATCAAAATACACAAATGTAGAATTTCAACATTAGCAATTCTACACCTTGGAAATGAAAAGAAAAAAAAAAAAACGACCTATAACATAAACAAGTCGAAACAAAACTCACGTATCACTAAATT
>BLSH010115771.1:407189-417615 GCA_018402905.1 Glandirana rugosa
TTTTTGAATTCTTTTTATAAATCAGTATCTCACCCTCCCTTCGGTGTGTGTGTGTGTGTGTGTGTGTGTGTGTGTGTGTGTGTGTATATACACACACACACCAAGGTGTGGCAACCTGATGGGGTGGGGCAGACAACTGAGCTCTATGACTAAATATTTTTCTTAAGTTTTTTTTTTTTTTAATTATTATTATTATTGGAGAAAATCTATACAGAACACAACTAGGGGTATGTGAAACAGACCTTTTGACCCCAGACATACTGAACAAAAGCTGAACGCCAGGTAAATCATCTTAATTAAAGGAGAAGTCCAGTCTAAGCTCATCTGGCTGGGTTTCTCCTATGGGTCACAGGAGTGCAATCCGTTTTGCACTCCTGTGACCTGTTTTCAGCAGAGAGTGGACTAAAGTCCCTTCTCTGCTGACGTCACAAGAGTTGGGACAGGCACCGCGTCATCCCGACTTCAAGAGTCTGTATCAGTCAGGTGCCTGGATGGACAGCCGCCTCAGTCTCTCAGAGAGCCTGAGACAGCCGCTCGCCACCCCTCCACAGCTCAGTGCTCGAGTGAGTGTGGAGGAGCAGAGCGGAGGGATTGCTGATTGACAGCAACAGCTCTTTGCTCTGGGACCTGTAAGAACTGAGCCTTTAAGCCCACTGCTCTCTTCACCGGTCAGCATGCATGCACGCACAACAGCCCACTGACTCCTATTCCTGCCCCTCCCTCCACCCATCTGGAGTTGCTGTATAGGGGATTATAGTTGTAAATGGGGACTAAACTGATCTTGTTGTTGAATTTCATGCAATACCTGAACTTTCTGAAATATGAGCTTGTCCCACAGGCTATCCTTTCGGATAATTCCGCTGCGGAGCTCGGCCTCTTTCCGCTTTGATGCAAAGTCTAACAGCCAGCGCTTCAGTGAAGTATTTGCCTGCCCAAATATCTGAAGACAAAAACATCAGTTATAATCACATCTGGAACAGAAGGATTTACACTCTTGTGTAAGCACTGCCAGGCATCTTACCCGATCAAACATCCTGTTCAACAAACGGGGCACCACTGGGAAAATGGTGGGCTGCAGAACTTTCAAGTCATCCATTAACAGCCTGATGTCTCCCTGGAAAAAGCCTATTCGAGCCCCATGGCAGAGAACTACACACTGAAACATAGCAAGAATTTCAATGATAGACGTTATACATTTATAAACAGTTGACTTACATTTTGCAAAAAGGGTTCATTTAAGTTTGCTCAAGCCAGTTAATCTAATATTTAATATAACTATTAAAAATAGATGATTTTTTTTCTAAAAGATTTTTTTTTTTTTTTTTTTTTAAATACAGGATTTTTCCACAAATCTGTTTACATAGCATACTGTGGTTTGCAATAAGAAAGCCCTGCACTACCGTTCACTTTTTGACTTCTTCTATAAGGGTCTGTATGTACTACAAAAGAGGGAGGGATTGTGCCCATTTGGTTATACCTGTATGCATAGCTTGTCCTCTTTCTAACCTGTTCTATTCACAATGCTGGCTAATAACAGCACAGCAGTAAGGCTGGCCATACACGGTGCAAATTTCTTTCCTGCAAATAAATTTGCACGATTCCCCCATCAACACCAACAGGGAATTGGCAATTGTTTTTTTCCTGGCGGGGGCAGCCATCTCCACTGGGAGAAGACAGTGATTACTGCAAGCAGCTATAGCAGCCGCTAGCGATAATTGCAGGAGAATCCGGCAGGATGGTTGTACCCAAATTGAGCGATCAACTTTGTACATTCAGCCTGCCTATTAATGGTTCAAAGTTTTGAACCGTGTATGGCCGGCCTAAGTCAGCATGGTAAGAGGTACAGAGTAGATTTGATTGTGCCACCTGCTATCTACAAGTGGTAAATATAAGATTTTCATGTATAGTATTTTAGATTTATTTTACTAACAAATAGTATATACAGAAAATTATATATTCCTTTTTAAAGGAGAACGTGTTCAACTTTTAAAGGATTATGTGTAAAGTTCTTGAAATCTAAACAATAAGAATGATGCATCACCATCCTTTATTTAGAATATAAAATATTGTATGCTACATGGTCCACTTTATGAAATCAATTCCAGAAGAACTGGGGGTGTCTAATAAAAAAAAGGGCGCAGAGCAAAAACATAATGAAACCAGTTTGTTTCATCACACAATGATGGCACAGTTCATCTGGTCTAATTATTTCATCCAAACAGAATAGTCAGTGTATACACAGCTTATGTTACATGGGAGGAAACCTGACAAGTCTAATCAAAGGAGGGGAACAAATCACCAAACATCATTCCTTTAACATACAGTTTAAACATGAATAAGGCTTGAGAATAATTTAGGCTTTTATAAGCAAGTAGCATGACTCACATAATTCTACACATTTGTTTGCATGCTTGCCATACTGGTTCGGGTTTTATAAATATGTTTAAAACAAAATAATTTTTAAGATGATGCTAAAAGCCTAATCAGCCTGTGTATTGTGGCTGGAAAGAGGCTGACCATGGTCTGTGTTCAGCCAAGTCACATTAATATGCCACAAACATTAATTTATGATGCTATCTTTTATAGGAAAGATTGGCCATTACCATTTTAGAATGGTGTAAATTTATCTCAGCTGTGCAAAAATATGATTTTTTTCGTACTTACCTGTAAAATCCTTTTCTTTGAATACATCACGGGACACAGAGTTAGGCTAATATTCATTACCTACTGGTTTATACTTCATCATCAGGTGAATGAACACTGGTAGACAAAGTCTTAGACAGGAAGTGATCCCCTATATATCCCTTCCCATACAGGAAGCACTTCAGTGATGTATTCAAAGAAAAGGATTTTACAGGCAAGTATGACGGTAAAATCCTACTTTCTTTTTCATACATCACGGGGCACAGAGTTGGGCTAATATTCATTACCTACTGGAACATTCCAGAGCAATAGCCTTGAGGGGAGGGAGACACCCTGCCAAACATTGGCCATCAGACCTTATCCTCGTGTAAATACGTGACAGTTTCATGCACAGAGCGGCTTGTACAAGCAGCGCGCTCTGTGCAATGTAAATCTTATCTCTTCTGCCAGTGCCACCTGTCAGTGCCAATCAATGCCATCTGCCGGTACCATCCAGTGCAACCTGTCAGTGCCAACCAGTGCCACCTGTCAGTGCCACCTAATCTCCTCTGTCAGTGCCCATCAGGGCCACCTGTTAGTGCCACCTTTCAGTGCCAATCAGGCACAGGAAGGCTGGATATCACCATTGTATATAAAAATATGAATATTTTTTTAAAAACTGTCATTTTCGGTACCAAAATTTCCATTCGGTGCACCACTAGTTGACACTACAGGTCCCGAGATGCCAGGATCCTTCAAAACCCTGGCATCAATAGCCATGCCGTCTAATTTAGAGAACATAGGACCTTGAGATAGTAGATCAGGGTGGCGCCGAATCGTCCATGGCCCGTCTATTGCCAATCTCATGATCTCTGGGAACCAGGGCCTTATGGGCCAGGCTGGTATCACCAGAATGACTGGAGCCCCCTCTCTCCGAATCCTGCACAACAAATGTGGAAGGAGAGGGATCGGGGGGAAAGCATAAACCAGGGAGTACTGGCTTCATGGAACTACTAGAGCTTCTGCTCCAATTGCCAGGGGATCTCTTGTTCGGGACACAAACTGCTGTAGCTTGTTGAACCTGGATGCCAATAGATCGACATCTGGCCATCCCCAACTCTGGCAGATTTCCCGAAACACGTTCGGGTGTAGGGACCATTCCCCCGGACAGATCTGCTGGTGGCTGAGATAATCTGCCTTCCAGTTCTCTACTACTGAGATATGGACTGCTGATAGAACTGGCACATGTCCCTCTGCCAAGGCTAGTATGTGGTTAACCTCTTTCTGAGCTGAACGACTCCTGGTACTGCCCTGGTGGTTTATATAGGCCACTGCAGTGGCATTGTCAGACTGTACCCTGACAGGGCAGTCCGGAAGCTCCAGGAACGTAGGGCCAGATATACTGCCCGCAACTCCAGGATGTTGATGGCCAGGCTCTGTTCTGTTCTTGACCATATCCTCTGAGCTATGAGCCCCTCTAGGGTCAATCCCTGGCCTGAGAGACTGGCATCTGGTCAGTACTCTCCAAGACACCGGAAGGAGGATCTTCCCTTTTGCAGGTTTTGATCCTGCAACCACCGGCTTAGGCTTAAGCGTGCCTGGGGAGATAAGAACATGGGACAATTCAGGGCTAGCCCCCTCCTGTTCCAAGCCAACAAGATGTCTTGTTGTATAAGGATTAGAACAGAACTGGGCATAGGGCACTGACTCGAAGGAGGACACCATCCTTCCTAGAAGACTCATACAGAGCCGAATGGAGGGTTGTCTGGTGTCCCTTATCTGACGCACCTGATCCTTCAGGGCACAGATCCTTACAGGTGTCAGAAATACCTTTTCCCAGACCTCATCTAGGATCAGACCTAGATACTTGAGACTGAGCTGGTCTCAAGGTTGACTTTTTGTTCCAGGGCCTGTAGTGTGTGATCTCTGAGCAGGAGGTCGTCCAAGTATCCGAGCACCAAGATCCCCTTGGCCCTTAAAAGGCCCAGTACAGGTGCTAGGATCTTTGTAAACACCAGGAGGTGCTGTGGCAAGGGCTTCAGGGACCCCAAAGAGGACAAGGGAGGCTCAGAAACCCACAGCTAGCCCAAAACTCCCCCCTGTAGTCACCGCACACAGGTGTCCAGCCTCTAGCTAGCTTGACTGATTGTTACAATCACTGGGGCACCCCACAATAAGTGAATAAGGGAGCTTTCACTTACCCGTCCAGGCGCAAGGCAGACTTAGAAACTAAGAGCTCAATCTTCACCCATCATGATGGGTTCCGATCACTTGCGGACCTTCAAGGACTGGGTACCCTTTTCAGGTTTACGGTCCACTTCCTTGGACCTGTACAGCACCCTGCAGGATTAACTTAGCTTTGTGATGTTCAGGATTCCACTACGCAGGGTCCAGCGCCCGGAGGTCGCGTTACAGGCAAAACCTCACAGGATCCTTGTGTCTTCTTTGCGAGGCTCGGGTACCATTTATCTAAGCATATAGTCTGTTTTAAATAGATCCGATCAGTCAATCCCTTGATTCAGAGACCTGGAGCTCAGGGAGCTAAAAAAAAAACGTGAACATCCACCTTGCAGACACTGGTAAAAAACTCAAGTGCTTCTTGTATGGGAGGGGTTATATAGGGGATCACTTCCTGTCTAAAACTTTGTCTACCAGTGTCCATTCACCTGATGAAGTATAACCCAGTAGGTAATGAATATTAGCCTAAACATGTCCCATGATGTATGAAAAAGAAATATTGTTTCCAAAAAGAGTGGAGTAGATCTTTTGGTGGTTTTGTTTTTAGTTTTGGATAGAGTAAGGAGGACTTGAACCCTCTTAAGATTTGTATGCTGTGGAGGAGATTTGTCCTCACTTTGTTTGTAGACTTGGACCGGAAGTAAAGGGATATCAGCCCAGTGGGGAAAATGGAGGTTTAAAGTGACCCTGTTACCTGACCTCACTTCTGAACTGGAAACCTTGCAGAAGTAGAGGATAATAAGCACTTACATGTTTCCCCACTTTTTTCTCCATGTTGTACCCTGGTGTAACTTTAGTAGAAATCTGACCACTTCCTGGATGTGTCAATTTCTGTCAATGGCAGCCCTTGCACCTGCCCTCTCCTCCTGCTGCTATGCAAGAACATAGTGGGCTACCTGTTCGTAAACATTAGGATTTTTGTCAATATTGGCATTTTGGCATCTAAGCACCCATAAAAGCATAAATAAATGATAGCAAGGGAATGCTACAGAACGTCATCTGAGTGCCATCGCCGATTCTGCCTAGGGCTACTGATGCCACATCCAAGACGGCAGAGCCCGGTAGCAGTCATAGGTCTGTTATAATATGATCAATTACAGAAAGCTCAAATGCCCGATATAAAGGTAACCTTACAGGAAGATGGGTTGTGATTTTAGTAGTATGGAGACAGGGTCCCTTTAAAACCACTGCTTCTGTGTGATCTCTAAGGCAGGCCCATAGATGATGCTGGGAGAACAGCGATTATGGCTAGTGGCTATAGCCACTGTCAATAAATCGCATGCTAGAAATCCGACATGCTGGTTGTACCCAAGTCGATCGATGGATTGACTTTGATACAATCAGCCTGCCCATACATGGATCAAATCTCGGCTGGTCCCTGCTGAACCAGCCAAAATTCAAACAAACAATCTATGCCCGGCTTAAGACAGAAAAGTAAGAGAACATTTCTGGGAAACAGCTAGGGCTATTGCCCTATGTTCCCCACCCAGTGATATCTCCTCACAGTTAATAGACAGCAATAAAAAAAAATATATAAATAAATCTCTCTCTCTCGCTCTAATTTAGATCTGTCTAAGGTTCTCTCTCAGGCATGTGAAATTCAAAGAAAACTGTGGACCTAACTGATTGGAATACATTTACAAAAGGGCCACAATAGGCCAACAGAAGGAAGTGCCTTCTTAATTCCAGAAAAATAAGATTACTTTGGTACTTCTACTAATAACTAACATTAAAAAAGGTTTATCCCTGAGAAAGGGTCAGTGAAATATGTGAAGCATCCTACTGCAAAATTATGCAAGGAGTATAATTGCTATTATTTGGACCTTCATTTTTCATACCTATGCCCAGGTCATGCACACCAATATATCTCCTTTAGATCTACCAAAAACCATGTAACATAAGGGTCTGCATGGATACAACTTGAAATGATTGTTCAAGTTAGTACTATTACACAGTTTTGGTAAATTTGAAGGAGATGTTACAATCCTAAGTTTTTGTGGTGATCTTTGAGAATGCATAACCTCACAATAAGTTGGAGGGGTCAATGATGACTTGTTTGAAAGCACTTTTAATACCTGTTAATATGTGAATAGTTAAATGTCCATTGTCTCAGCATAGGTGAAACTTAGGTTTAAATTCCTTAACGCTGCTGAGAGCCATTGCTCTATCCAAACTTAAAACAAAACTGGATGTAGTCACTCTCACCCGAATGGTGCTCCTATGAACTAATGACACCCACCTGAACTAAACACAGTGTTCTCAGTCCACACAAATCTCCACATAGAAAGGAATCTACGTTCTACATACCTTCTACAACTAGCTTTAACTACGAACATCCATTTAAGTTTTATTCAGCAGCTTACCTGGACCAGTCGTTCAAACATGTGTGCCAGAGGCAAATAGGAAATGTGTATATCACTGGCGTTCAGTGTTAGCAAACTCTGGAAAATATGACAAAAATGGCTAAGCATGTGAAAACACACAACATGACTTGTGCCTACCTCCACAACTCTTTCAAACATATGTGCCAGAGGCAAAAAAGAGATGAGAACATCTTGAGTAGAAGGATATGCCAAGTCCTGAGCAGCAGGAGAAAGACAGTTCAAGATAATGATTTTCTCAATTAAGGAGAATCATGTCAATAAGGGTTAATAACAGTTGATTTTCATGCAAAAAAATTTCACAGAAGAAAAAAGTATAAAAAACGAAAGAAAAATTTGTCAGCACAGACAAAGCCTAACAAAAATCAGACTCTCCCACCACCAAGCACACTGCTTTATTGAAGTACAACCATTCATCCAGAGAATAAAGGGTCAATGCCCTCGTTAATTAGGGCCTTAGACACCGAAGACATTCACAATCTGCGATTTCTGGTCATAGTTTACATTATTACAGTGCCTTGAAAAAGTATTCATAACCTTTAAAATTTTCAAATTTTGTCATGTTACAGCCAAAAACTGTAAATGTATTTTATTGGAATTTTATGTGATAGACTAACACAAAGTGGCACATAATTGGGAAGTGGACGGAAAATGATAAATGGTTTTCAAAAATGTTTACAAATAAATATCTGAAAATTGTGGCATACATTTGTATTCAGCCCCCTTTACTCTGATACCCCTAACTAAAATCTAGTGGAACCAATTGTCTTCAGAAGTCACCTAATTGGGGAAAAAAAAAAAAGAAGAAGTCCACCTGTGTGTAGTTTAATCTCTGTATAAATACAGCTGTTCTGTGAAGTCCTCAGAGGATTGTTAGTGAACAAACAGCATCAAGAAAGCTAAAGAACACACCAGACAGGCCAGGGATAAAGTTGTGGAGAAGTTTAAAGCAGGGTTAGGTTTTAAAAATATATCTAAAGCTTTGAATGTCTCACGGAGCACTGTTCAATCCATCATCCCAGAATGGAAGGAGTATGGTACAACTGCAAAAATACCTAGCCCGGCTCTAGTACCTCCCCGCATTGTAGGTGGCTCCACCTCTCTCTCTCTCACTTGGAGTGAGATCATTGGTCAGCATCTGTACACAGATGGGGATCACAATGCAGCCTACCATGTGATGCCCAATCCCACCTTTGGCCAAATGCACCTGCATCTCCATCTCCCTTGTCCCCACCATCAGTGCAGGGCAGGCAGGGATCTATGCGAGCTTCTGAGAGGAAAGCGGTCCTTGTAAACACAAAAGGCTTCTGTGTTTGGTAGTGACAGTGGTGAGTCAGAAGGGGAGATGATTAACACCAGTTTGTTTTAGTCTGTGCCCACAATGGTGAAACGGTGTACCAAACTACCCATTTATGGCTTCACTACAGCAAACATGAGCTGCATGCTTCTTGTCTGACATCTAGGTTATTTGTCCACATAGGTACCAGAAGCATAGGAGCATCCAGTATGAACTGAGCCCTAAGTGTTCATTCAGCTTTCTAAATGCTCTTTTGGTGGGTTGGGGTAATGCAAGCTAATTGACAGCTGTAACCCAAATGCCGCAACACATTTTGATCATTTTAATGTGAACACATGCCCAGTGAAGATAGATTTATGAACCAAGCACTTCAACTGATCTTTTTACTCATCGCCTGGCATTTGAGGGAGGTACATGGGGTTCCACTTTTTACCAACAAGACCTGAAAGCAGAACCCCAGTCTGCAGCAATCTATATCTTCCTCCCCTCCCATGACACTGTACAGCTTTCTCCCCCTATCCCTTACGGAGGTTCTCTACCTTAGAAATTGAGGAGGGAAAATGGTCACTTGACCATCATTAGTCTTTTCTATACTTCTTACCTTCTGTACAAGTGATCACCCAATACAATAAGAATGCACCTAGTCCAATAAGTAGTCAGTTCTACATATTAGAAAACACTACATTGACCCATAAAGAGCAATATAACAACTTCTAGTAGAGTAAACTCTTAGCTTCAGTTTCTAAGCTCTCTAGAACAGGGGTATCCATTCTATTCAAACACAGGGCCAGTTTTCTGTCCTTCAGACTTTAAGAGGCCAGATTGTAGCCATTGGGGGTAGAAAGTGTCCTGGGCCCAGTATCAGTGAGGGTAAACATGGCCTCAATGTTAGTAATCAACAAGAGTGCCTTGTCACTGGCAGAAATTGTGCCCCATTGTTGGTATCAGTGGGAGGAATAGTGCTTCATATATGGAAGAACAGTGCCCCAAGAAACGGATAAAGGCTAGGAAAGGCCGCAGTTTTGGAGACCCCTGCTCTAGGAGAAGGGCTCTGCAGTAACTTTTCTCATCTAGATCAAACTGGATCTTTGGAAGTTGTGTGCACCACACAGGACTTAGCAGCAGTGAAGTAAAAAAAATAAAAAAATAAAAAAAAACAGATGGCAGCGATGAACAAACTGTATGGGGTGGAGATGGCATTTTGCAGGCACAATACCCATCTTTCAGCTGGTTTAAAACAGGTCAACTGAAAGATGTTTTTATGCAAAACAAGGAAGTTCTTATGAACTGAAAATGAAAACAAATGATGACTCATTCTGACAGTTAAACCATTAAACCAACAACACCAAGATAGGATAGTAAGAAGCAAAGGAATGAATAACTCAACTAATGTATTCATAAGCTCAAAATCAAAGCCATGTCCTTGCTGAATGCTGGATAAATATGCAGCCCTAAGGTCAAGCTCCAAGGCAACATTTACAACACTGTTTTTAGACACATGCATTTTCGGTTTAAATCAATCTATACACATGATACAGCAGGTAAAAAATGTATGTTAACATGCACTTCTGTTTATTTAAATGGAATCACTCACTTAAACTACAGTACACACTCACTCAACTTGATTTTTGTAATGCGTTCAGTAACATAACCATGATAGTTACCTCTGTTACTTTAAGGAAAGCAGCACTGTTGCTTATAATGTTCTTATGACTAAGCATTGCACCCTTTGGATTTCCTAATGAGAAAAGAAAACAAATGGTTTTAGGACAACTAACTGATTTTACTTTTGGTTTTTACAGAAAGTCTGGCATTTAAGTGAACTCGAGGTTTTTCATCTTAAAACATTCTATGCATTAAAGGTGAAAAACCTCCTGTACTGCAGCAG
>BLSH010115771.1:422963-437356 GCA_018402905.1 Glandirana rugosa
TTTGAAACATATAAATCGTCCTACTATACGACCATCTAATCCCCACCTCGTTGTCTGTCGTGGGAAAATGTTGAGTCTGTCATCATTGTTCCATAGGTTTAGTGGACAGGATAAAATATCTTACTTTAAAGTATGTTTTATGCTGACAAGTACATATGCTTTATGTGTATAGTGTTCTATTTGTGGGAAAAAAAGGACGCCAATCTCGTTTGGGTACAAAGTCGCACGGTCGCGCAATTATCAGTTAAAGCGACGTAGTGCCGAATCGCAAAAAGTGCTCTGGCCCTAATGTGGGAAATCCTTCCGGGGCTGAAGTGGTTAAAAAACTATATAAAATAGAGACAATTTTCTAACAAAAATACTTTCATTTTAAAAGTTGTAAAAGGGTGCTGTCTGTTGCTCCACCCCTAATCTACCAGCATATCATCCTGCTAAATATACAAAGTTTAAAATGTCCACCCAATTGTGTGTTCTCTCGTGACAAATTAACTTAAAGGTGACCCGGTCATTAAATAAACCCCTCAAACAGCCTTACTGGTGAAAGGATACTGTCAATAGTTATCTTTCCCACTTTTTTTAATGCTACTAACCTCTATTTCCTTCAGGCTGATGATCTCAACTCCGCATTTCTTGCCACGCTCCACAAGATCCTCATCAAAAGGTTCCATGAGCACAACGGTGCGAAGGACAGGCGTGTCTCCCTTTTCAACATTGGACAGGAGTAGCTTAGCCTTGTCCGTGTTGTCACAGAATATCAACGAAATTTGCCCTAATAAAAAAAAAAAAAATAATAATAATCCTTCAACTACTTTCCAAAGAAAACTAAGTTGTGATATTGTATAATAGTATACTATATGATACGATCAATTGCCCTTTACACCATTAGTTGTTTTTCAATAGAGTAGAAAAGAGTTAAAACTCATCAGGTCATTTTTAGCATACCGTTGTGGAGATTCCCTTCATTTCCAGTCCTGGAAACACAACAAATGAAGTACTATTTTCCAAAGCGAGGGGAATCCCACACTTGTCACCAGAATAGGTGTTGTCACAGGAATATTTACCCTCACCTCCGTTGACAACTCTAAATTTTGGATTTCCCTTTACTTTCTGTCTTGGGGGACAATAATCATCAGTACAAACAGGGGGGTAAATCTCCCCAACTAAGACATAGAAAGCAAAATAAACTTTAGCACCAAAGCATATATTGCTTCCAGGCATTCCGGTTTATGAATAAAGAAAACCTGTCACTTAGGTCATTTTAAGTTGTGTAGTATGAACTTCAGGAGCCTATTGCCTTGATTTCCTTTGACTAGTCAGTGGACTGTGACCTCTCAAACTGGATATCCCTTTAACTCCTGGATAACCTGCATAGTGGTTGTAAATTGGGGATATTGTGTGGAGCTTACTGGTCCCCATTGCTAATTGAACCCTCATGTTGCATACTCAGTCACATTTTTTAATTTGGCCAAGCTTAGGGATACATCTGCACTCAAGAACACAATATACTAGATAACTGTACCCCTCCTGTTATTTTCCAAAGTGAAAAGCTGCCTACTGTTGTAACAAAAACAACAGAATTACCCCATAAGGTGGTAAGAAGCTTGCAGTCAATATAGAAGTCAGATGCGGTACATAGATAAACCTGTATATGTTACCCTATCCCTTCACCAAAATAAAAGTGACAACGTTGTCATTTAACCACACCCAGCGCCGGTGATACCACTAGGCAAACTAGGCAGCCGCCTAGGGCACACTGCTGCCTAGGGGCGCCCGGCCGCTGGTTTCCCTCTGCGTCTGCATGCTCTGCAGGCTGGAGCATGTAACTAACTGTCTCAGGCAGCTGCTCCGTCTGACCGGTAGTGTAATTAGAGGAACAGCGCAGCAAGGAAGCAGAGCCGATGCTTCCTGTATAGCGCTGCCTCCTGTCACATGGGCAGGGCACATCGGGTGGAGCCAATGGGGTGGCAAAATTAGGCTTCACTTAGGGTGTTGAAAATCCTTGCACCAGCCCTGACCACACCCACAGCTATCCGAAACACACTTAACCATTCATCTACATAAATCAGGCCTCTACATATAAACAAACATTTTCCATTGTCGTCCAATTTTTTTGTTCAATTTCCTTTTTTATTTAGATTTACCTTCAACTATGTAGTGCAAGGGCCCGCCTGGAGCATACAAATTGAAAGGTTTGACCTTCTGTTATATGGTTTTGGTAAATCTAAAGGAAATTGTACAAGAACAAAATGTATAACATATGGACAGCCTTCAAAACCAAATTGCAAGAACAAGGCAAGGTAATTTGCTCTGAATATATTTAGCTAGAAATTAGTAAGATTGTGTAGAGGATAGTGGAAATATCCACATTGGATATCAGTGCATTTTTGAACAGTTTCTCACAATATTCAACGCCTCCACTCCAATTAAACTGCTTGTGCGTCATTGTAAAGGAGTGATCTGGAACCTGCCATTCCCTTCAGTAACCAGTGATGGAGCAGAGATGGCAGTAAGAAGCTGTGACATCACCATGCTTAGCCGTTATGTCCAGGGGGCCTGCCACTGTGTGCGTTGTCTCAGGAGCTAGGAGGAACGCACTTGCGCTAGCTATGTGTATGCCCAAGCATCCTTGCAGTCATGGTTTGTGTGTCATCCCAAGCCTGGGGTTGGCTTACTACATGTACAGTTGTGTTCAAAATTATTCAACCCCCACTGAAATTGATTGTTTTGGTCGGTTTGACATTGATTATGATCATTCAGTCATCCTGCTTACAATTAAATCAAAGAGGCACGTGTAGGTCAGACAAATATAACATAACATTTATAATGAAATAACCACAAATGTCTTTTCTGAGCTCACATCATTATCAGTTTTATTCAACCCCCAAGTGACATTCAATCTTAGTACAACATCCTTTTACAGTTATAACAGCTTTTAAACGTGAAGCATAGCTTGACACAAGTGTCTTGCAGCAATCTACGGGTATCTTCGCCCATTCATCATGGGCAAAAGCCTCCAGTTCAGTCACATTCTTAGGCTTGCGCACTGCAACTGCTTTCTTTAAGTCCCACCAGAGGTTCTCAATCGGATTTAGGTCTGGCAACTGCGATGGCCACTTCAAAATGTTCCAGCCTTTAATCTGCAACCATGCTCTAGTGGACTTGGAGGTATGCTTGGGATCATTGTCCTGTTGAAAGGTCCAACGTCTTCCAAGCCTCAGGTTTGTGACGGACTGCATCACATTGTCATCCAATATCTCCTGGTACTGAAGAGAATTCATGGTACCTTGCACACGCTGAAGCTGCCCAGTACCTGCAGAAGCAAAACAGCCCCAAAGCATGATTGACCCCCCGCCATGCTTCACAGTAAGCAAGGTGTTCTTTTCTACATAGGCCTTGTTCTTAATCCTCCAAACATAGCGTTGATCCATGGGCCCAAACAGTTCTAATTTTGTTTCATCAGTCCACAGAACACTATCCCAAAACTTCTGTGGTTTGTCCACATGACTTTTGGCATACTGCAGTCGACTCTTCTTATTCTTTGGGGACAGCAAGGGGGTGCGACTGGGAGTTCTGGCATGGAGGCCTTCATTACGCAGGGTGCGCCGTATTGTCTGAGCAGAAACTTCAGTACCCACATCTGACAAATCTTTTCTCAGTTCCTCAGCAGTCACACGGGGACTTTTCTCCACTCTACGCTTCAGGTAGCGCACAGCAGTCGAAGTCAGCATCTTCTTTCTGCCACGACCAGGTAGCGTTTCAACAGTGCCCTTTGCCTTGAATTTGCGAATGATGCTTCCTATGGTGTCTCTTGGTATGTTTAACATCTTTGCAATCTTCTTATAGCCATTGCCCTTCCTGTGAAGAGTAATCACCTGTTCTCTTGTCTTCCTGGACCATTCTCTTGACCTCACCATGTTTGTAACCACACCAGTAAATGTCTAGGAGGAGCTGAGTATCACAGTCATTTTAAAGCTGCCTAATTGGTGCTTATTAGGCTTTATTGCTGCTCCCTGATATCCACAGGTGTTTTCAATGCCTGATTGAAAACACTTCATTGAACCTCTGTTCTTCAGAGTGGTAGTCTTTAAGGGGTTGAATAATTATGTCAATGAAGAATTCACAAAAGAAACATTTACTACTGTATTGCAAAACTAATTGATGTAATTTTAGTTGCATATGGTTCTTTAAGAAGTCCTTGTAGGATTTCATTCAGAATACAATTACAAATGTACACTAAATTCCCTAAAACCATTTACAGCATTGGGGGTTGAATCATTTTGAACACAACTGTAGGAGGAAATGTCAGTAGGACGATGGTAGAGGGGTGCCAAGCAGCCTTACGTCAACTTGTTCACCCGCATGCCAGCGCAGGTTTCATAGTTGGGAAGAATTATGTGGTTATGGGCTTGGTAACCATATATCTCATGGTCTTTGTTCTGTAGTCTGCCCTTTCTCCCTCTCTCTCAGTCAGTACTCTACACTTTTTGTAACTAACAGTAAGCCAGACAGCTGGTATTTTAAAATGAGGACAGAGGTTTATTTTACTACCCTGAGAAGTCTTCACTTTAAAAACCTAATAAAACAACCAAAAGTAAAATTACCTTTGTTTATGATGTATGTAATCGCTTCAGCTCCTAGCGTATCATACAGAGGAACAGCCACCATAGAGTAGGTATAACAGCTCAGTTCTGTGATTATCCACTGTAAACAAAGGACATTAAATTAAATATGTATTGAATCTAGCACATACAACCTAGCTTTTTCCAGATATACAGAACCTGCAAGTCATGCATCTTTATATGGAAATGGAAGCTTAGGAGGCCTGGTTAGACTCTACTGCTACCTTTGGACCGATAAACATTTACTTTACACACATATCAGAACAAGGAGGAGTGAACATGCATACTAGAATCTATAGGCACACAACCTTAAAGGTGCATTTATACAGGTGTACAAGGTGCCTTATTCAGATCAGTATTCATGTGGATCTGAATGCAGTAGTACTGCATGCTATGCACCCAGCTACATTTTCTTCCACAGCGTTTAGTTGCATAAACCAAAACTAGAAAATGTGCATTCACAATTCTACTTTTGGGCAGTATTACATTGTGTGCACGTAAATATTTGTGACAATTTTTACATGCGCACAGTGTAATGGACACTTCCAATGCTCAGGGCTGACATGCAAACAGTATGCAACCAGTGGTTACCAGTGGACCACTGTCACTGATTACCCACCGCTTAAATGCCAGCCCTGAATAACTCATTCATGCGGCAGTGGCGCTTGCACAGAAGGACCTCTGCCTTCAGTCATTCAATCCCTTAACCAAAGCCCATAATGTTTTTAAGCATCAAGATTCTGTGTAAAATGAATAAGGTCTGTGTACATAATGCCTTAAAGAACACAATGAATCAATGTTTACTTGCAGCTTTATTTCCCTTTCCATTTCTAAGGCATTTGAACACCCCAGGAAGAGTCGATATTCTGGCACAGCCTCCTCCCACCTTGCATGTCATGGTGCTGTCCTCTTCTGAAAGTGTTTAGTGACTATCTGTGCTGACCCAGCTCCTCCTCCTCTCACCTCCCTACATAATCCTTTACGTAGTTGCCAGGGCAGAATCAAAGGGGAATTTGAGTTTTGTTCTGTGGGCAATCTGAAATTTCACACGGTTACCTCTCTAGATAAGTTCATCATAGGATTTTTCTCAACAAAGAACCCACATTTTTTCATGAGGCATACATACTTGTTAATCCGTATTGGCGTGCAGCCTATTCCTCTAGTGACATTTCTATGTTAGATAGATAATGTTATCAGAATTCTTCAATAGCTTATTTTATTTTTTTGTTTTTTTAAATAGAGGTAACCAAAGTGGAGCTTTACTGGAATTTCTGGACAAAACCAATACAAATGTGTTTACATAAACTTGTACAAAATAAATCAGTTTGGCCCTTTTAGCAGATCCCATAGGGCATATCAGAGCGTCACCTTTGATAAACCCATTGATAAATAAAACGAGCCTTCAAATCCAGGATAAATGCTAGTTATGTTGAAGTTTATTCTTTACTTAAACAAAACACATCACACTAATAAAATTCTTACCTCAGGCCTGTTCTGAGCAAAAATGCCAATAAACTGTTCGGAATTAGGTTTACAGCCCCTGTGCAGCAAGGCAGACCCCACATACTCAGCTCTGTCCGATACCTGGGGGCAAAGAAGCAATGAGAGTTTACAAGTCAATAGCTACAAAAAAAAAAAAAAAAAACAAAACCACACAACATAGCAACATACGCACAGTAAATAAGAGAAAAGCAAGATTTCCTAGGTTTAAGGCCTCATACACACGGACGTTTTTTGACGCCGGCGTTTTCTGGCGTTTTTTTTGCAGCTCTCCATGTTAGTCAATGGCCCCATAAAAACGTCGGCGTTTTTGAGCTGTAGATGACGTCGGCGTTAGTGAGCTGAAACTAGAACCCACAGTCATCGCGTTCTGAGGCTGTAACGTTTTGGCATTTTTTGACGCCGACTCCACAATATGCCAACAAACGCCACCTATTATTATACCGGCGTTTTCCGGCGTTTTTTGACGCTGACGTTTTTAGGTTGAAAAATAGCAGAGGGATGATTTTTTTAACAAAATGCCTATTGACGCCGACGCTCACTAACGCTCAAAAACGCTGATGCACAACGCCGACTCCTTTTCCTTGACGTCGGGCCCGACGTTTTGTTTATTTTTTTAGAAACGTCCGTGTGTATGAGGCCTTAGAGCCCAAGCAAGCATAACATCTAGGACATGCTCTTTTAACCACTTACCAACCGGGCACCTTTTTTACATTTGTTGGTTACAAGCTAAAAACTGTTTTTTTTTTTTCTAGAAAATTACTTAGAACCCCCAAACATTATATATATATTTTTTTCAAACACCCTAGAGAATAAAATGGCGATCATTGCAATACTTTGTCACATGGTATTTGCACAGCAGTATTTCAAGCGCGATTTGTTTGGGAAAATTTCACTTTGAGTTAAAAAAATAACACAACAGTAAAGTTAGCCCAATTTTTTTGTATATTGTAAAAGAGGATGTTACGCCGAGTAAGTAGATACCATACATGACACAGTTGAAAATTGTGCGCACTCGGGAATGGCGATAAAGTCTGGTACTTAAAAATTTCCATAGGCGGCGCTTTAAAATTTTTTAACTGTTACCAGGTTAGAGGTGCAGAGGAGGTCTTTTGCTAGAATTATTGCACACACTCTGGTGATCGCGGCAATACCTCACATGTGTGGTTTGAACACCGTTTTCATATGCGGGTGCGACTTACGTATGCATTTTCTTTGCTGTGCGAGCTCGCGGGGACGGTGGCGCTTTAAATAATTTTTTATTTATTTTTAACACTGTCCCTTTAAAAAAAAAAAATTCTGATCACTTATTGCTATCAAAATGGTGACAGGTACACTTTTTGGAGGGCTAGGGGGGGTCTAAAAGACCCCCCATCCCTCCTTTGCACTTCACAGTATTCAGATCGCCTAACACGGCGATTCTGAATACTGTCAATTTTTAAAATTGGCGCCGTTAGCTGCCGAGTAAACCGGAAGTGACGTTGTGACGTTGCTTCCGGAATTTGCCGAAGGAGACCCGATTGAAGTGGATTCCGGCTTCTGTCAGGTCTCCTTCTGTCCGGTGGGACTGGAGGCCGGAGAAAAGAGTGGCGGAAGGGGGGGGGTGTCCCCTTCCGCCCCCTGGGATAACGGCCGAGCGGCTCCCGAGCCGGATCGACCATTTTGCCTGGATAGCCGACCGTCCACTCTAAAAAATGATACTAGGATATAGCTGCTGCAGGCTATGTCCCGATACAGCCACTCAAAACCGGCCCCCACCCATCTACGGCGCTGGTCAGGAAGTGGTTAAGCATGATCTGTTAAATATCATTGATCACCCACTTTAAACATAAAAATCATCATAAGGTGGACTTCTGCTTCTGAAAAGCTAACAATATACATGGGGAAATTAATTGATCTAAGGTCTGTAGGCAGTCACAAATGTCACCAGAATGAGCAATAAAATTGGTTAGAAAACCTTTTATGATCATTACCAACCCCAAGATAAGCTGAGTCAGCAGTGTCTGCCTGCATTGTCCATTTCCTCTACCAGAGCTGTCCATTTTTTGCTTTTGGATTTTCTTTCCGGAGGGTGGTCAGATGCCATCTGCATATAAAGCCACCCTCTAGACGTGGTCTTAAAAGGTTAGGCCGGCCATACATGGTTCGAATCTTGGTCAGGTCAGCAGGAACCAGCCAAGATTTGTACCATTAATGGGCAGGTTGAATGTACCAAGTTGATTAGTCAATTAACTTGGGTACAACTAGCCTGCCAGATTCTCTTGCGATTAGCAAGATGCTATAGCCACCAAGTGCCGGTTCAAACATAGGTGACTTGAGTCTCCTGACAAGTCGCCTCCATGCAGTACAATGGAACCGTTCTAATAGGAGCGACTCAAAATCACTCCGACTTAGAAAAAAGGTTCCTGTACTACTTTTGAGGCGACTTGCATTGACTTCTAGAGAAGTCATCTGCAAGTCGCCTCGAGTGGCCCGCAAAGTCGGGTCGCTTCTGGTGTGAACGGAGTCTAACAATCACTATGTTCTGCTGGCGCAGAAAGGCTTCCACCCTGTCTGGCAGCAGACAATTGCCCGGCAGGAGGGATTCACCTGTCAGCGCTGTCTGAGTTGATGGGGAAATCATGCAAATTTCTTTCCTGCAACCTATGGTTGCAAGAAAGATATTTGCGCCGTGTATGGCCTGCCTCAAGTCAGACAACCTTCTCAGAGAAGTTACCTGTAAAAGTGATCAGATACCTTTATACAGAATCCCATCAGCAAGACAGAGGAAAGACAGCATTATTAGAAATTGTGGACACCTGCGAAACAGTGTTATACCATATTAATATACAGTGAGGAAAATAAGTATTTGAACACCCTGCTATTTTGCAAGTTCTCCCACTTAGAAATCATGGAGGGGTCTGAAATTGTCAGCGTAGGTGCACGTCCACTGTGAGAGACATAATCTAAAAAAAAAAAAAAAAAAAAAAAAAAAAAAAAAAAAAAAAATCCAGAAATCACAATACATGATTTTTAAACTATTTGTATGATACAGCTGAAAAAAGGGATTTTATTAAAACTTACCATAAAATCCTTTTCTCCGAGTTCACTGACAGACGCAGCTCTTCATTGACTTCATGGGTTTTATGTTCGTCCAACTAGGAGTTAACTAGGCAGGGAAAAGATCAGCTGGCCCCTCCCCTGGGGGCCGTCCTCTCTTCCTACATCAAACCCCCTCACAGAATAGCTCTTCAGTTCGTACACAAGCCGTACCAAAACAGAGCCCAGAGGGGTGGGTGCTGCGTCTGTCAGTGAACTCGGAGAAAAGGATTTTACGGTAAGTTTTAATAAAATCCCTTTTTCTCCTTACGTTCACTGACAGACGCAGCTCTTCATTGACTTCATGGGGACGTCCCCAAGCTGTATCAAAAAAGAGGGGTGGGTAAACGCAAACAGTACCCAACTGAACATCTGAGGAGGCGCCAGTCGCGCCTACACTGCCGCCTGCAGAACTTTGCGGCCAAAAGCAGCATCCGAAGATGCAAACACATCAACTTTGTAAAACTTAGTGAAAGTGTGAACCGAGGCCCAAGTGGCCGCCTTGCACACCTGTGACACCGAGGCCTGGTGTCTGAAGGCCCAGGAAGTACTAACCGCCCAGGTAGAATGAGCCGTGACCGGAAAAGGGGGAACCTTGCCCCGAACAGAATACGCATGGGTCACGGTTTTTCTAATCCACTGAGAAATCGTAGCCGAAAAGGCCGCCAATCCTTTGCGCGAGCCCTCTGGTAGAACAAACAAGGCGTCAGCTTTACGAAAAGGAGCTGTAGCAGCCAAGTACACCCGTAAGGCCCTAACTACGTCCAAAGCATGCAACTCGAATTCCTTCGGGTGCGATGGACGAGGGCACAATGAAGGCAGAACAATATCTTCATTGATATGAAAAGAAGAGACTACCTTCGGAAGAAAAGAAGGAAGGGGTCGCAAGACCGCCTTATCCTTATGCATCACTAAATAAGGAGACTTGCACGAGAGGGCAGCCAATTCCGACACTCGTCTGGCAGAAGTGATGGCAACTAAGAAGGCCACCTTCTGCGACAGAAGCTGTAAGGGAATCTCCCTGATCTTCTCATAAGGTGGTTTTTTAAGAACAGAAAGCACCAGATTCAGATCCCATGGAGCCATCGGGAGTCTCACCCGAGGCGCCACATGTCGCACACCTTGTACAAAGGTACGAATCAGAGTGCGAAGCCAAAGGTCTCTGAAAGAGTATGGCCAAGGCCGAGATCTGGCCCTTGAGAGTACTCAAGGCCAAATGCTTTTTCGGGTCCTGCTGTAAAAAGGTCAGGACCCTGGAAACGACAAACGAGCGAGGGTTATAGCCCTCCGCCTCGCACCAAGCAATGTAAGCTTTCCAGGTGCGATGATAAATCTTGCGAGAAGTGCACTTGCGAGCTTTCAACAGAGTAGGGATCACGGAGTCGGCCACTCCCCTATCCCTCAGCACCTGGGACTCAATAGCCAAGCCGTCAAAGCCAGCGAGGGTAAAGCAGGGTGCAATATGGGACCTTGAGACAGAAGATCGTCTCGCATCGGAAGCCGCCAAGGGGCGTCTGCCACCATTTGCACCACGTCGGCGTACCAGGTGCGCCGAGGCCAATCCGTGCCACCAGAATGGTTGGTATGCCCTCTCTCATTATTCTGCGCACCAATCTTGGAAGCAGACGTACCGGAGGGAAGGCGTACAGGAGACGATAATGGCTCCAGGGGGCCACCAGAGCATCCATGGCCACTGCCAACGGGTCCTTCGTTCTGGACACAAAGGCTTTTAATTTGTGATTGAAGCGGGATGCCATGAGATCCACGTCCGGTGTCCCCCATCTGTGACAAATCTGATTGAACACTGGTCCAGCTTCTGGTGACTGAGAAAGTCCGCCTGCCAGTTCTCCACACCTGGGATGTAAATCGCTGAGATCGCCGGAACGTGAAGTTCTGCCCAACGCAGAATCAGAGCTGCCTCCGCAGCCGCCGCAGGGCTCCGAGTGCCGCCCTGATGATTCACATACGCCACCGCTGTGGCATTGTCCGATTGAATCGAATCGGACGGCCCTGCAATCTCTTTGTCCAATGAAAAAGACACAGCCTTATTGCTCTCAGCTCCAGCACGTTGATGGGCAGGCGAGCCTCCTGGGCCGACCAACGACCCTGGGCTGATAGCTGACCCAGGATTCCACCCCAGCCCTTCAGGCTGGCGTCCGTGGTGATCACTGTCCACTGAAGGGGCAGAAACGACTTCCCCTGAGTGAGGGCCGAATTCCGAAGCCACCAGGTCAGAGACGCCCTGGCCTGAGGGCCCAACCGGATCGGAAGATCCAACGACCGGTGGGACTTGTCCCAGTGAGCCAGAATTGCTCGTTGAAGCAGACGAGTGACTCTGGGCAAAAGGTACCGCCTCGAAGGACGAGACCATGAGTCCCAGCTCCCTCATACAGAACCGCAAGGAAGACCGGCGGTGCGATAGAAGGGTGCGTACAGCCGACTGTAAGCTCTGTAACTTTGTCGGAGGGAGAAACACCTTCGCCTGTACGGTGTCCAGAATGAGACCCAGATACTCCAGACGGCAGGAAGGAGACACTGACGACTTCTTCAGGTTGAGTAACCAGCCGAAGTCCAGCAGGGAGGCCATCGTGAGTTGCACATTCTCCTCCAGGGCAGATACGGAGTCCGCTCGCAGGAGCAGATCGTCCAGGTAAGCCACTATGGCAATGCCCCTCTGACGCAACAACGCCAACACCGGGGCTAGCAACTTCGTGAACACCCGGGGCGCGGAGGTCAGGCCGAAAGGGAGAGCTACAAATTGAAAATGGCGATCCCCAATAACAAACCTCAGGAAACGCTGATGGCGTGGATGGATGGGTACATGGAGGTACACATCCTGTATGTCCAATGACGCCAAGAATTCCCCTTGGAGAAGGGCGGCCACAACCGACCGAACAGACTCCATCCTGAACTTTCGCGCCCTGACAAACTTGTTCAGGGCCTTCAGGTCCAGAATGGGCCGAAATCCGTCCCCCTTCTTGGGTACCACAAAAAGATTTGAGTAAAAACCTCGAAATCTCTCCCCTGGGGGAACCGGTACAATCACTCCCTGGTCTGAGAGGGCCTGTACCGCCCTGGAAAGGGCCTGTCTACGCTCCAGCGGGAGGTTTAAATTTGATATGAAGAACCTGTCTGGGGGTAGAGAGGGTGTGGCAGGGGGCAAGATGGAGGGCTGATCCCACCGGTGGCTACCCCCCGGACAAGGCATCGTTTACCGAAAACGCACAAGTTTTCCGGACGTCGGGCCCTCTTCACACCCTGTGAGGGGGGGAAGGTAGGGCACTCACTTACCGGTCCGACGTCACGGTAGCCACCAGCAGCAGACTTTGCGCCCTTGACGGCGGTATGCTGCAGGCCCAAGTCACCCTGCCGAGCGCATCGGTAAAGGGGACCAAGGGGGGGGGTTTCACCCCGGGTCTCCCGCACGGAACGGGTAAGATGCGGCGGGTCCCCCTTAGCGAGACTGGCTTCGCATCATGTCGGCCAGGTCGGGGAAAGTACAGAGCTCCAGGACTCTCTATGCCCCGACCGGCTTCTTGATAGCAGAAAAAGAAAAAAGAAAAAATGGTCATATCAGGACCGCAGTTCCCTATAGGGAAGCCAGGTCAACTCCTTGCGAACTAGGCATTGAAACTGAAGAGCTATTCTGTGAGGGGGTTTGATGTAGGAAGAGAGGACGGCCCCCAGGGGAGGGGCCAGCTGATCTTTTCCCTGCCTAGTTAACTCCTAGTTGGACGAACATAAAACCCATGAAGTCAATGAAGAGCTGTGTCTGTCAGTGAACGTAAGGAGAAATAAGTATTTGAACACCTGTCTATCAGCTAGAATTCTGACCCTCAAAGACCTGTTAGTCTGCCTTTAAAATGTCAACCTCCATTACATTTATTATCCTAAATAAGATGCACCTGTTTCAGGTCGTTAGCTGCATAAAGACACCTGTCCACCCCATACAATCAGTAAGAATCTAACTACTAACATGGGCAAGACCAAAGAGCTGTCCAAAGACACTAGAGACAAAATTGTACACCTCCACAAGGCTGGAAAGGGCTACGGGGAAATTGCCAAGCAGCTTGGTGAAAAAAGGTCCACTGTTGGAGCAATCATTAGAAAATGGAAGAAGCTAAACATGACTGTCAATCTCCCTCGGACTGGGGCTCCATGCAAGATCTCACCTCGTGGGGTCACAATAAACCTAAGGAAGGTGATATATCAGCCCAGAACTACACAGGAGGAGCTGGTCAATGACCTGAAAAGAGCTGGGACCACCGTTTCCAAGGTTACTGTTGGTAATACACTAAGACGTCATGGTTTGAAATCATACATGGCACGGAAGGTTCCCCTGCTTAAACCAGCACATGTCCAGGCACGTCTTAAGTTTGCCAATGACCATTTGGATGATCCAGAGGAGTCATGGGAGAAAGTCATGCGGTCAGATGAGACCAAAATAGAACTTTTGGGTCATAATTCCACTAAACGTGTTTGGAGGAAGAAGAATGATGAGTACCATCCCAAGAACACCATCCCTACTGTGAAGCATGGGGGTGGTAGCATCATGCTTTGGGGGTGTTTTTCTGCACATGGGACAGAGCGACTGCACTGTATTAAGGAGAGGATGACCAGGGCCATGTATTGCGTGATTTTGGGGAACAACCTCCTCCCCTCAGTTAGAGCATTGAAGATGGGTCGAGGCTGGGTCTTCCACAGGACAATGACCGGAAGCACACAGCCAGGATAACCAAGGAGTGGCTCTGTAAGAAGCATATCAAGGTTCTGGCGTGGCCTAGCCAGTCTCCAGACCTAAACCCAATAGAGAATCTTTGGAAGGAGCTCAAACTCCGTGTTTATCAGCGACAGGCCAGAAACCTGACTGATCTAGAGAAGATCTTTGTGGAGGAGTAGGCCAAAATCCCTCCTGCAGTGTGTGCAAACCTGGTGAAAAACTACAGGAAATGTTTGACCTCTGTAATTGCAAACCTAGGCTACTGTACCAAATATTAACATTGACTTTCTCAGGTGTTCAAATACTTATTTGCAGCTGTATCATACAAATAAATAGTTTAAAAATCATACATTGTGATTTCTGGATTCTTTTTTTAGATTATGTCTCTCACAGTGGACATGCACCTACGATGACAATTTCAGACCCCTCCATGATTTCTAAGTGGGAGAACTTGCAAAATAGCAGGGTGTTCAAAT
>BLSH010115771.1:441339-459494 GCA_018402905.1 Glandirana rugosa
GCATTTTACATAAAATTACAGAGCTGCAGAAAGGGAAAGGTCATTTTTAACAACATTGAATTACAATACGACTTGTGTCGTAATTGTATACGCTATATATTTTTTTTTTAATTTGCCATTTTTTTCTCACGAAAGCCTAGTTACCTTTTAAGAATGGAAAAGATGTGTAAAAAGTAAGGTCAGCTTACTTGACACTCTTCTTCCTCTTTGGAAAACTTCATAGACTGTTCTTACATCATCATAGTAGTAGGTCACAACTTCATCGCTATCCAGCAGTGCAGATCTGCGGGCGTTCTCATGTCCCTGTATAAAGAACATCTGATTAACAAGGATTACTGGATCATTAATTAAAAGCAAGATTTAATAAACCTGCAGAGACAAGCATGGAATGTAATTGACAATGTGATTGACAAAAACATATTAAGCCCGGTCAATGCAGGTTTCACTTTTTGCATGATTTTTCCATTTAAAGCGGAACTCTAGGCAGATATAAGAGACATAAGATTATGCCGCTCTGTATGAATAAATTAAATGTAACTTTTAAATGCAAGCTGTATAAGTAGTGGACTTTGACTTGGCATCAGTCTACTGTAGCCCCTGTATGGCAGGGTTGGCATGTCAGAGGAAGAAGCAGCACATACAGCCAATCAGTTTGTGTGCTGACCAGAAGCATGTGGATAGGAGGAGAAAGCAGAGTGACAGATGGCTGCATCACTGTGCTGCTTCTCCTTTTACACTCCAAGGAAAAGATGGGGCAGGTCTAGGAGGACCTGCGCTCAAAGGAAGTGGGTTGAATGACGCTGGGAACTAGAGTGTGAACACAGGGCCACTGATACACACAGCCCTGCTGTACCGGGCCCGCCCCCATCACCTCCACAGAGGGGCCCCGGCAGCATTACAGTTCTTACTGCATTAAAAAAAAACAAAAAAAAAAAAAAAAAACAACTTTCTAAATTCTTCTCACGCTCCTACTTGCTTATGGAGGGGGGGTATATCATTTTCCTAGGCCCCGTCAGGTCAACAGAGGGGCCCAGGAGGCGAGTGCAGTGGAGGGACTATTAATTAATTTTCGGGGGCATGGACATCATGCTGCCCCACTATTTTATTAGTCCTGGCCGGCGGAGTGATAGATTCACTGTTCGGCTCCCGCCTGCTGTCCTGAAGAAATGTGAAGCCACTGAACAGCTGACAGGGAAGAGCAGAAGGAGCGTGGCTGCAACGGACACAGTGAGTGGGGAATAGAGCATAGAATACTCACTGTGTCCTATAACACACAGCAGGTTATCATCAGCTTTTCAATAATCACACAGGCAGCATAGTAAACGTTACTGATGATAGAACACCTGTTTACTAAGCTGGTGCTCCATCATGGCTGCATGTCACATTTTGGGTGCTGAATTTGTTATGGCTGTGCTGTGTTACAGTCTTTTATATACAGTACAGCCATAAGTTAACAAAGTCAGCATCCAAAATGTGACACAGAGCCATGATAGAGCACCAGCTTACTGTGCTGCCTGTGTGATTATTGTAATGCTAATTATCAGAAGACAGTGAGATGCTACTTTACACTTTATTTGGGGGAGCAGTAAACATGCAGCAGAGCTGCATGTTTACTGCCCCCCAAACCAATCCCCTTCAACTGTTTCCCTCCAGCGACATGCCAGTATGTCCCTGGATTGGAAGAATGATATCTTGGTCATCACTACAGCAATGATCATGATATTTTTTAGCCCCAGCGATTCTGCACAAAGTAAAAGTAATCCTAGTGGCTAAGAAGCCACTGGATCACTTTTACAGGCAGTGGAAGGGGGTTCCACCACCTTTACTGCCTTTAAGATGTGACCAGTAGCATTCGGTTCACAGTGAGAGGGATGGATGTTGTTCCTCCCACTGTGTGACATCAGAAACCGGGAGTGACAAGGATTTCATCACTTCTGGTTTCAGTCTCATGTAAAGAAGCCATCACCAGCTTGAACAAGCATCTGATCAACTTGATCTTGGTTTGACCAGATGTTTGGAGGCCAGAGACAGATATGGGCTCTAAAAGATGCCAGATCTCTCCATAAGGAGGACCTGTCATGACCCATGCTATCACAAGGGATGTTGTTCAAGAGAAAATAAATGTAAAGACGAAGTGTAAGATTTTTTTTTTTATTTGTAATAAAATACAATATAAAAGAAATTTAAACTATCCCCACTCCTTCGTGCTTATGCGCAATTGTGAACGCACACGTTGGCTCCACACGCATATGTAAACAAAAACAAACCTGCATTTTGTTTCAAGGGGCGGGGCCAGGGGTGGGGGTCAAGGGCATGGTTAAAGTGGTCCTGTCAGGCTGTACGGGGCCCCATAATTTCTAACAGCGGCCCTGTGTGAACATATAGTGGCAGAAAAAAAGAAAATACTGTGTGGAAATTTCTAAACTAAGAATGAATACCGCAGCAAAAGCTGGTTTTGTTAATTTACGTTTTAAAATGTGCTATTCATTTCTATTTGTTATTTATTGTTGGAGTTCTACTTTAAGTAAATATAATGAACGCAAATGACCTAGAGCAAATATTCTTGTCATTTGTAGAACACCCAACACCCTATATACTAATTCACAAACTGACATTCTGTAGGAATAATACAGTACATTGACACATAATGAAAGTATCAGAGATAACTAGGACAGAAATGCATAGATGTGGCAGCCATGAAAGCCCAGCATGTGGTTAGAGACAAAAGATATACATATCCTTAAGGCTCCATTCACATCTAGGCGATCTGAACCACGGACGGAATCGCCAGAATTCTGCCTGCGATTCCATGTCCCACGATTTGATTGACAGCAACAGAAACCAATGGCTCCCGCTGCCGCGTCCATGTGCCACTATATACATTTACAAAAAATAAAAACTAACATTATTTCTTTAAAATATTTTAGTGAGGAAACAAAATCAGATTATAGGTTTCTTTTAAGCTTAACCCAATGCTTTGCAACCCAGTATATACACTTATGAATGATTAACATATGCCACGCAACTGGGAAAAAAAAAAAAAAGGAAGGGCTAGAATGAGCCTTTCACTATGCTCCTCTCCTTCTGCAAGCCCGCATAAGTGCCAGAATTGAATGTACAAACATGATAGGATAACATAGGTTGTAAGTGGAGTAGTTCTATTAGCAGCATTTCAAATACATCTAATGCATATGTAGGGCAGCCATCAGAAATTTTGTGGCCCCTTACACAGATTTAGGCCTGGCTCCCCCTGGGCCTGCCCACTGGCCATCCCACGAATACGCCAATAATTTACATGGATTTGGATTATTTTCACCAAAGAAATGTAGCAGTATACATTTTGCCCTAAATTTATGAAGAAATACAATTTTGCAAATAAACAGAAACAAACATTTTGAAAAAAAATGTGTTTTTCTTTATTTAGCAAAGAATAAAAAAACCCAGTAGTGATTAAATACCACCAAAAGCAAGCTCCATTTGTGTGAATTTTTAAAAAAATTCCATATGGGTACAGTGTTGCATGACCACGCAATTGTCAGTGTGACAGCGTTAAAAGCTGAAAATTGGCCTGGGCAGGAAGGGGGTGAAAGTGCCCAGTAATGAATTGGTTAATTTAGAAGGAACACAACTATACACCATTCCATTGGGGAGGGAAGGGGGGGATTAAATGGGCACGTAAAGGAAGGTAGGATGAGAATTTTAACCCCCCCCCCCCCCCTTCCTTTACATGTCCATTTCACAGTGCAATGAGCATGTAAAAGGAAAGGGGGGGGGGATGAAATGGGCCTGTAAAAGGAAAGAGGGGGGATGAAATGGGCCTGTAAAAGGAAAGAGGGGGGATGAAATGGGCCTGTAAAAGGAAAGAGGGGGGATGAAATGGGCATGTAAAAGGAAAGGGGGGGGGGTAAAATGTTCACCCTACCTTCCTTGCATCCCCATTTTATCCCCCCCAACTCCTTCCTTCACATAGCCATTTCATTCCAATGCAGTGAAGAGACGGCCCCCAATCCAACAAAGAGACAGTAACAGGCAGGCTGGCAACATATGCCCACATCCACATATGTGCCCCTCAGTATCCCTATAATCCCAGTCTGAAGGAATGTCAGCTTAGCTCAACTCCTTAAATATAGTTATTGTGCAGCAGCAATTACCTTCAATGGGCAGGCCACCAGTCTGTAAAAGCTCTCCCAGACCTCCCTTCCTCTTCACTGCCACCAACCCTGTCCCTGAGCACACACACAGTACTCCTATGCTCCATTCACCACTCCGTCCTTGTCTTCTGGCCTCAGAGTGTACCGCGCTCTCTACCACTGGTCACGTGACAACCGACTCCCTGCTCACCTGCCGGCCAAGCAAAAGAAGCAAACACAGTGGAACAGGCATCCTGCGGGGCCCCTACATCTGTATGGGATTGCCCCCCCCCCCCCCCGATGGCAGACCTGTGTATATGCTATGGAGAAGAGAAAAGGAAGGTTTTGTCATCCAAATAAGGAGAGCAGCCTAAGGTGACAACGCTGCTTCAACATAGAGTAATTTGAGTGAGTGTTGTCAGTCTAGGACAGGAAGCAGGTTACCAAGTGGACTTAATGAAAATCTTAAAGCGGAGTTCCACTCGTTTTTTAGTTTATTAAAAGTCAGCAGCTACAAAAAGTGTAGCTGCTGACTTTTAATAAACAGTAACTTACCTGTCTCCCGGTCCAGCGACGGCTGCGCCCGAAGCCTCGCTCGTCTCCCCCCTCCTCCCTGCGGTGCCGGCATTGTAAGTGTGGGGGGCACGCACTGCACATGCGCGAGTTGCGCTGCGAGTTCCCAGTGGCCAGGCAATCTTCTGGGACCTTTGACATGTCCCAGAAGATTGCCAGGAGGGAGGGGCTGCCTAGGGGGAGAGGAGTCACCTAGGCGGCCCCGAAGCGGAAGGAGGAAGAGGGACAGACAGGAAGTCCCTCTGAAAAGCGAGTACACATCCTGCCCCCCCCCCCCCCCAAAAAAATAAAATTAAATGCCAAATGCGGCATGTAAGGGGGCAAGGAGTGCTTAAAGCAGAAGTTCCATTTTTGGGTGGAACTCCGCTTAAAAAAAAGGAAACAAATGCAGCCACCATATCCAAGGATTGATAATCTGTAAATATACACTTGTTTTCCCTTGTGTTTAGATATGTTCTCCACACTGGGGCTATTCAGCATCCACAAGGGAGAATAATGAAATCAGATGTTCCACATACGCTTATTTCTTACACTTAGCAAGGCTTGCTGGGAGTACACTCCCTGAGGTTTACACAAGGCCCAGCAGAAAATTCCCTATCCAGCATTCTCATCTACAGCTTCCTGCTGCAAATTGCCAAGGTATTATCCATCTGACAGATTCTGCTCTTACCAAAAAAAAACTAAAAGTACACAAGAAATTAAAGTATGCATGCCAGAACAAGTGTAAGCCACAAATCAAACATTAATTAAGTCTCCATTAATCTGTGTAAACAGACAACACCTTGATGCCCCATGTTCACCAATACCCTGGATGACTGTTCCTTCAGGCTGCACTGCAATTTAAAGTGAAACAGACCGAAAAAAGTGAAAAATGTGCTATGTTATAGGGAACATTCAGAAGTGTTAATTGTGCCCAAGCAGTACGCAGGAGGATATACTTTTTGTATTAAAGTGATATTAAAGTCTTGTTTTTTTTTGTTAAAATAAAAAACCTGTCATACTTACCTGCCCTGTGTAATTGTTTTGCACAGAGCAGCCCAGATCCTCCTCTCCTCGGGTCCCGTCAGCACTTCTGTCACCTCCACCCTGCTGAGTGCCCCCATAGCAAGCAGCCTGCTATGGGGGCACCCGAGCCAAGGTGCTACTTTGTGTGTCCATTCAGACATGGAGCGGCTGCTCGGCACCCACTTCCCCCTCTCCTCATTGACTTTGACTGACAGCAGTGGGAACCAATGGTGCCAGTGCTGTGTCTCAGCCAATCAGGAGGAGAGTCCCAGACAGCTGAGGCTTTTCTGCAACATCACTGGATCAAGATGGGGCTCAGGTTAGCATTAGGGGGGGCTGCTTTACACAAAAGGTTTTTTCTCTTAATGCATAATCTTTTCATAATGCACTAAGAGAAGCGAAAAAAAACCTTCTGACTTTACAACCACTTTATTTTCCTCCAAAAAAAAAAAAAAAAAAACAGCAGTGCACTTCCTGGGGAGTAAGCCTGCATTCACATAGGGGCGACCCAACTTTGGCGCGACTTCGCTAGGCGATTTCAGCGCGACTTCCAGCTCGACTTCAAGGACCTCAGGCGACTTTACAACACGACTTTTGCCAGGCGACTGTGCCTTGACCAATCAGAGAAGGGAGGGAGGGGGCTGCCTAAAAATAAATTCTATTCTTTTAACTGTAAAGTCGCTTCCATGTAGATGGAGGATCCGACTTGGAGGCGACTTCTATTGAATCCTATGGGCACCAGTCGGATAGAAGTCGCCTAGAAGTAGTACAGGAACCTTTTCAGAAGTCGCCTTGAAGTCGGAGTGACTTCAGTAGTGTACAGTAAGACGGCTCCCATTCATTTCAATGGGATTTCAAATGTCAAGCGACTTGAGGCAACTCAAGTCGGATCACAAGTCGCCCCTGTGTGAATGGGCACTAAGGGTGCCCAGGCACACCTGTAGCTACAGCCTCGTCTATAGATCTGCTCTATGGAATCCAAGGCACTGCTGCCTCTGCTGACTGCTAGTTATATGAAAATTTAATAGAGATTTGGTGATTTCACTACAGAGCTACACACTATTCTTCTTGCTTTAAAGTCTAAAATGGCACTGCCTATATGGAGTCTGCATGTTCTCCCTGTGCTTGCATGGGTTTCCTCTGGTTATTCCAGTTTCCTCCCACACTCCAAAAACATGCTTGTAGGTTGAACGGCTCCTGTCTAAATTGGCCCTAGTATATGTATGTATGAATGCGAGTTTGGGACCTTGTAAGCTCCTTAAGGGCAGGGACTGATGTGCAATATATACTGTAGATCAACCCTTATACAGCATTAGTCAGACTGGGAGTCACTGGGAGGGCTATAACCCGTCAGATTTTTTTTCACCTTCTGTGACCCATTGGGGAGGAAATTTCCCTCTTCACTTCCTGTCCCATGGCCAAAACCGGAAGGAATTCCTGGGCACCCCCTGGTCATGAGAACTAGTGTTACTATTGGAAGATTACTCATCTATTAATTTTCTGGGGACAACCCTAAATTTGGGATTTTCTTATACTTTCAAATGATATGGTAAACAGGACAAATAGGGAGGGTGAATCTCCCCCAATAGGGGCACAGACAGCAAAAAAACAACAAAAAAACACACACACCACCACAGGGGTTCAAATCCCTCTCCACCCTACCCAAAATAGTTATACTTAAAAGCAGTAGTGAACTCCTACAGGTAAACCTATAATAAAGCTTACCTGTATGTACAGTAAATAACTTCTAAACGTGCATAGTTTAGGAGATATTTACATGTGCAGCAGCCAGTGACGTCAACAGCGCATGCGCACTGAGCTCCCAAAGGATGGCATGCTGTCCATTGAGAGAGCTGTGCTGTGAGAATAACGTAATTGCGGCACAACCATTAAAACGGTCAGAGACCGCAAACCCTGAAGGCGGACCGGGTGAAGATAGATTCTCTGTCAGCGGTGAGAGCTCGCTGCTTGAGGGATGTATGTTTTTTTTTTTTTTTTTTTGGTAAGGCCGGCCATACATGGAGTGAATGTCTTTCCTGCAATCATGGGTGGTTTTTAGGGAATCCCTCCTGCCAGCCCATGGTCTTCTCCTGTGGTGGTCCGGGGGAAGCTGCAGGGACCATTTTGTTTAACATAATTTACAACACCTTCATTTCACGTTATCTTTACTTGCAGTTCCAGAAAACATCACAGGTCTGGCAGTAGCCAAATAAAAGTTAGACCCCTTTCACACTGAAGGCAGTTTCCAGGAGTTTTAGCACTAAAAAATAGCGCCTGTAAACTGCCTCCTAACGTACCCCAGTGGGAAAGCTCAAGTGCTCTCCCACTGGGGCGGTGCGATTGAAGGAGAGGAAAAAAAATCTCCTGCACGCAGCATTTTTGGAGCGGTGCGGGAGGGATGTATACACCGCTCCTGCCCATTGAAATGAATGGGCAGCGTTTCTGGCACTTTTAAGGGGTTAAAAGTGATGCGCTGCCGCCCGAATAGAGCCGTTATTACAGCGGTAAAGTGCTGCTAAATTAGTAGCGTTTTTCCGCTGACGCTCGGGCGGCTCAGTGTAAGTCCACCTTAAAACTAAAATCCCTCCATCTACACAGATCCATGATCTAACACCAACCTACCTAGCCCTGGAAAGAAGAAATCAGTATACATACCTTTTCTGAAGGCGATCTGACTCGGTCTCCTGCAGCGGAAGCTCTGCAGAGGACACAGCCGACAACAGCTCTGAAACGAATGGGGAGTGACGTCACCCATAGAGCCACAAATGGGCTTCCGTTGTCGGACGTGTCCTCTGCACCCACCATCAACAGCGAAGCCGCGGCTGATCGCTCAGCGTAGGAACGGTTTGGATCAGCTGCAGAAAAATGTATACGAATTTCTTTTTTACAGGGCTAGATAGGTTAGTGTTAGGCCCCTTTTACACGGCCGTTCCGTTCAGGTCCGCCTGAAAAATGGATGCTCCATGCAGCTCTATGGAGCGACGGATGTCAGTGGAGACATGTCCGCTGACACCTGCCATTCTCCGATCTGATCCTGTCTGTGAAATCCATACGGATGGAAACCCTATTTTCCATCCTTCTGGATAATCGGATGAAAACGGACAGGCGGATAGGTTTTCATCCGAGCTCCGTAGAGGAGAGCGGGGCTTTGACAGGTCAATCTCCGCACAGTGAGCAGAGACGGATCTGTCATCTACCTGCTCAGCGGGGATCGATCCCTGCTGAGTAGAGCGGACTTTGCAAATGGATAAGCCCGTGTGAAAGGGGCCTTAGATCATGGATGTCTGTAGATTCAGGGATTTTAGTGTTAGGGTGAACTTCTACTTTAAGTTACCAGTGGTATAACTGGGATGGAATATAAGTAGTGAATGATTTGCACGCTTGGCTTTATAACTGTATGCATGGGAGCTTGAGGAATGTTATGAGCACATTAGTGTGTTATTAACCAAGGCCGCACAATCCATGGACTTTGGCACAGGTTTTCAATATTAAACCTCCTTAATTTTCTTCTAAAGCGATTAAAATGATTCAGTTTAGAGCACAAAGTTTAAATTCCCTTAATAGGATTTAAAGTAACGCACACCATGGCTAAATGAAGATTTAAGTGCGGGCAAATTATACAGTGAAGGAGCAAGCAATGGTCACGGGTTTCCACAGATTAGAACACACAGTCTCTACCCAATGCTCTTCACTGAAGAGTTTACATAATCGTCTAGTATAAACTCAATACACAATGGCCAGGTGCCCTTTCCTTCAAGATCACCCTATGATTTCACTGCTATGCTGCCAGGAGCATCACCTGATCAGGATCTTCCTACACTTACTGGGAAGGGAGAGCAAGAAGTAAACATTGCAAAACCGGTTTTGGCTTTAAAATTCAAATCAACCCTTTCCTTTCCCAATGTTCACAGATACCACTGCAAATATTCAGGGTAACAGGTCAGTGTGCAGTTCTCAAGTCTGCCTCACCATGTGAGATCTAAGGCAGATCCCGTTATTTCTTCATGTTGCCCATTAGCAAGCATGCAAAAAAGGTGAAGTGAGGCAATCAGTAACGTCATTCACAATAAAAACATCTCTGATTTAGTCGACCGGGATGTGTTGCTGCTCTGTACATATGTGGTCAGGAAGAAGTTAAAGCACGTGCACACTCCAAGTTATGTGACCATGCGGTCACTGACAGTCCCAAGTGTTCAATTAACAAAGGGAACCAATCAGTATGGTTCCAAACCATGTGATCACTGAATGTTTCTTTACAGTCTAGAGAGGTCACTGCACCTCTTTGGGTGCACTCACTAAAGCCAGCCATGCATGGACCCAAAAGCGGACCTGCTGAATTTCAATCAGTCTATGGGCACCCAAAGAGGTGCAGCGACATCTCTAGACTGTATACATTCAGTGATCACATGGTTGATAGATCGACTTCTGTACAACCAGCCTGTTGGGTTTTATTGGAAGGAATATTGCCACCGGCTATAGCGGACAACAATAATCATTGTGTTCTGCCAGCAGGGAAAGCTACTGGCTAGTAGAACACAAAAGCACTGCATGAGGTGATTTCCATTGTTGTGCATTGCAGAGAGACGGCAGATGCTGTCCCAGACGACGTCAGTGATGACGAAACGCATCGAACCAGCCAGCGTGATGACATTGCGTTCCTAGACAGGACCACCATTGCATTGGTTTGGCACAGTCCATAACTTGTTTCACCACGTATGGACACAGCAAAATTGTGAGTGCAATACCTTTTATATTTAATAAAATTATTGTGAACGTGCTACACTATTGGCATTTATTCCTTTATGACTGGTGATGACGATCGGGACAGCCCTGGAAAACCTCATGTGACACAGAGAGACACTCACCATCACTTCTTGGCAACAATACCTAATACAGCCAATCCCACACACAGGCTTAAAAGGACCTCCGTAATAGGGGTGATTGCTGGAGGGTAAGAGGCAGTATGTGTGGGTGTCGGTGAAGGTTTGCTCTATGGGACCACTCTTCCGAATGTCGTTTTTCACTCACTCTAAGGACTGATTCTCTTGGACTTTGCTTACATATGAGCTTTTTTTCAGCGCTGCACCTAAATTTATAGTATATTTCAGTGGTCAGTTCAACCTTTGTGCCGGCAGCTGATTATTCTTGTCCTCTATTGGTATTCAGCGCGGTTAATTCTAATAATTATTTACACATATGAACATGCAAAACCACTCTACAAAAACACACTGAAGAACGCATGATTATGCGGAAGCACTAGTGTGAACCTAGGTTAAACACAAACACTGAAAGGGATACAAAGCCACATAGTGTGCAGTAAAAAATAAAAGGACTGATCATTTTTTTCTTTCATATTTTTATTCATTTGTCATCCAATAAAAAGGAGCGAAGTATTTAGCTAAATTTGGTCTGACATCTAGGTCTCAATGACCTCTGGTTAACCCACACATTTTGTGAGAGGGAGCAGTGCATTTAAAAGAGCTGAGTGGATTATGAAGGTACCACTAGGTTTACATGCTTGGGAAGTGGAAAGAATTCACTTGTTTGTCATGACATTGTTGAAGGACACGTGTAGGACGTGAAATCTCTACAAAGATGTCCTCCTGTAACCCTCGGACATCTCAGAAACAGGGCATGTAGTCGTGGGAAAAGGGCTTTGCAGTGCATGAAATCCAAACCACACATGAAATGTCAGCCGAATCTCGTACAAAATCAGCCCAGGATTTAGGCAGATCTGAGCAACACATTATTTTGTGTGCACTGAGGTCCAGTGATGCAATGCACTGGAGAAAAAAAACAGCCCTATCAGTTTTTATAACTGATAAAGGCCATCAAGATTTTCTCAAAATTTCCGAATAACGTTCAAAGTTTGTTTATTTCCAGTGCAAACCTAAATCTGATAGTTGCTCTAGGGCAGTTGTCTACAAATTGCATCCTGTGGGCCAGATGTAGTCCTTTCCTTACCTTTATCCGGCCCTTGGGGCATTATACTGGCACCAACAATGGGGCACCCTTCCTACCACCGACACCAATGATGGGGCATGATTTCTCCCCGATATCAATGAAGGGTGACTGTTCCTTTCACTGACCCAGACGATGGACCACTATTTCTCCCACTAATACCAATGATGGGGCACAATTCCTCCTCCTACTGACCACTGGTGCTATGTATTTTTTTTCTACTGACCCAGTTTGAGGCATGATTTACTCTGTGGGGCATTTTATAATTCCACGGGCCATAGTCTGGTCCCACCTTAAGTATAAAGGACTGTAAACTGGCCCTTTGTTTAGAAAGTTTCTTTAAGATCTTTTCTCTTAAAGCAGAGTTCCACCCAAAATTGGAACTTCAATTTATCTGCTTCCTCTCCCCTCTCTGTTGCCACATTTGGCACCTTTCCAGGGGGGAGGAGTGTTTTGACAGGTACCCTTCCCCACTTCCGGGAGACCGCGCCACAGCGCTGTTTCTCGGAATTTCGCCCCCTCCTCCTTCCTCCACCGTCAGGCCAGTTAGAAAGAGCAGCGCACTTTGAGCAGACGCAGTAGGAGCCCGGCTGTGAAGGGACCTGGCTTCCCTTACAAGGAATGACGGCGGTAGCACCCAACAGCTGATCCAAAAATCAGCTGGGGTGCCAACATTGCAGGCTTCCTGGTCAGGAAAGTGTCCATATATTAAAAGTCAGCAGCTACAGTATTTGTAGCTGCTGACTTAATTTCTTTCCCCTAGGCCAGGGATCCTCAAACTACGGCCCTCCAGCTGTTGCGGAACTACACATCCCATGAGGCATTGTAAAACTCTGACATTCACAGACATGACTAGGCATGATGGGAATTGTAGTTCCTGAACAACTGGAGGGCCATAGTTTGAGGACCCCTGCCCTAGGCAGAGCATCGCTTTAAGTTTTTTTTTTTTTCAGCAGCAGGGACGGTACTTACAATGAATGAAAAGTGAGCCTTGTGCTCATGGCTGTCATACAAATATGAACAGGCACTCATCAAAAGTGCCAACTATGCCTAGCCTTTCCACCCCACTCCTCTATAAATGCTGTACTATGAATTACCCCAATGAAAAGTGCTCAATGAATGTATAATAGAACCCAGAAACTAGGCAAAAAAAAGGTTGTGTACCATTACTAGAACCTAAAAGCTAGAGCATCATATTAACTAAAAATTGTTCATCATATCACACGCAGACAATATTATTATAGAAACGTGCCTTAAAAAGGGTTACTAAACCCAGTAATATAAAAATAGTTCATCTGCGCCCCCCCACAGTGCCCACAGCTTATAAATCTTTTTACATTAACCACTTGCCGACCGTCTGCCGTGGATCGATGGCGGCAAAGTGGCTCGTTATCGCAAACTGCCGTCACCGGACGGCGGCCGCGATAACTAGTATTGTGAGTGCGCGCAGCCGGAGGGCCAGGGAGCGGGTAGCGCGGAACCGATCTCTGCCGGCTACCCACGATGGCTCCCCCGCAGTGAGAGAACGGAGGTCCTTTTATGTAAACACAGATCTCCTTTCTGACAGAGGGGGAAGGGCTGTGATCACTCCCCTCCCCCTGCCAGCCCAGCCCCCATACAGTTAGAACACACTGAGGGAACACAGGTAACCCTTAGAGCGCCGCTTCCAGGTTAACGCCTTCACTGCCAATGGCATTTACACAGTAATCAGTGCATTTTTATAGCACTGATCGCTGTATAAATGCCAATGGTCCCAAAAGTGTCAAAAATGGTCCAACATGTCCGCCACAATATCGCAGTACCTCTAAAAATCGCAGGTCGCCGCCATTACTAGTAAAAAAATAAATAAAAACCCCAGAAATTAATTCTCATCATTCGCAAATGCGGCAACTTTTGCGCGAACCAATCAATAAACGCCGATTGCGATTTATTTTACCAAAAATATAAGGAAGAATATAAAATCGGTCAAAACTGATGAAAAAAAAAAGTTTTTTTTTGGATTTATATTTTAGCAAAGCGTAAGAAAAATGTTTTTTTTTTGCAAAATTGTCGCTCTTTTTTGTTTATAGCAGTGATCAGGAGTGACGCAGAGGTGATCAAATACCACCAAAAAAAAGCTCTATTTGTGGGAAAAAAAGGACGCAAATTTTGTTTGGGTACAACGTTGCACGACCGCGCCATTGTCAGTTAAAACGACGCAGTGCCGAATCGCAAAAAGTGCTCTGGTCCTAAAGGGAGGAAATCCTTCTGGGGCTGAAGTGGTTAAAATACTGCCACTAGATACCTTTTTGGAGGATCTGTATACCACATTTACACAATAGACTGCACAGTTTCTTCATGCTGAGAGTTCAGGTAGGAGGAGATTCCCACTACAGCCTGTATACACGCCCACATGCTTAATGTCAGTATCACATGACCTGGCTATCTCTGAGAACAAGTACATGTTCACTCCAGCATAAAAAGACACAACTGAGCATGTGCAGGTGGGCTACGTTCTCTTTCGCAGATAGACAGTGCAAGAGGGAAGGATCTATGGCATACAGGATAAAAGAGCATTTTTACAAAATGCAGAGGATTAACCCCTTAAGTTCCACAGTGAGTATAACAAGCATGCTAAGCTGCACATACAGACTGATTTTACTGTTGTGGGTTTAGTAACACTTTAAATATGGACAAAGACATTTTTGAAAGGTGCCATCACACAATATGGGGCAGGCAGATAAACTGTTGGGAGTTGTAAAACCAAATCTTGAATATCAGTAATGACAAGAGACAACTGATCTGAGCATGGTCACTGACTGTAGTACTGCTGAACCCACATCAGCTGTTTAATACACTCAGGTTATGTAACACACCCCCCCCCCTCTACTTTTCCATATACAAGTACAGTGAGAAGATGGTTTCTTTCTCCATGTGAATAAGTGGGCATCCGTTCAAAAGTCAGTAACTTTGGCATGCTGGAAAACCTCTGAAAGTGAATGAGTGCTCCTGGATGTTCATTCAAGCTCACCAGCCAATATCAATCAACTGTATCAATTACATAAAAATAATCACACCACCCTTGGCTTCTGCAAGTTAATCTAAAGTGTAGGTTTAGCCAAAACTTTTTTTTTTTTTTTTTTAATATATTTTTATTGAAGTTTTCATCACAGAAATTTACAGAACGAGAGGAAAAAGACAATTTTTTTTTTTACATTTTTGGATAGGGTAGGGAAGGATTAGAAACCTTGCTTGAATTTACTGGACTCTGGAGCACTGCTAGACAAATATTACCCAATTTGCTACCCAGGTACCGCAGTTAGGAACTAAGACAATTTGTAACATCAAAACAGAGAATAGAACCCTTGTCAGTTTTGTCGTTGCCATTACCTGACAAAAAACCCACAGGGTCCTAATCCAGACCCAATTTATCCAAAAAACACACAACACCTTTTGACTGGATGTACATTTTAAAGCCAGGTTGTACTGAGAGGCTACCAAAAAGTTCTGAGTAGTGAAAGAATCCACGCCTAAAAAGGTTCTAAAGTGGTATTCAAATTTGTTTGTTTTGTTTTTTTTTAAATCACAAGTTATACCTACCTGCTCTGTGCATAGGTTTTGCAGAGCCTCTCTGATCCCCTTTTTCGGGTCCACTGCCAGCGGTCCTGGCTACACCCCCTCGAACAGTGCCTCCAGAGAAAACCGCTTACCCTGGTGGGCACCACTGCGTGCTTGCTACAGAGCCTCCATTCTATGCCTTCATAAGACAGATAGAGCTTCGGCTTAGCCCCGCCTTGCTCTCTCCTCATTGGCTCACTAGCTGTGATTGACAGCAGTGGGTGCTCATTGGCTCCCACTGCTGTCTCAGCCAATGAGGAGGGAGAGTCTTGGGACAGCTGAGACTATTGTGAACATCGCTGGATCAGAGAGAGCTGATTGGATTGGGGGGGCTGCTGCACACAGAAGGTTTGTTACCTTCATGCACAGAATGCATGAAGGTAAAAACTTTCAGCCTTTAGAACCACTTTATATTTACATTAAGAAAAAAACAAAAAACAAAAAAAAAAAAACACTTCTGTGTCATAGGATCCCCCCACCCCCTTATACTTACCCAAGCCCGATTTTGATCTAGCACTTTGCATGAGAGCAGTGACTATCTGCTCTCTCCCTCTTTACAGGACAGATCCATGCCATTTAAATTCTGTGACAAGGGAGCGGGTTAAGGGCTGAGCCACCCTGTCTGTCAACGGACGCAGACAGGGCGGCTCGGGAGCGCACCCACACAAGTGCCCCCATAGAAAGCAGCTTTCTATGAGGGCAGCTTAGGCTAGAAACGATGGCGGGGACCCCAGAAGTAAAGGATGACAGCCAGGCATCAGCATTTCCAGAACGAAAAGGTCATATTTGGTAGCATCTATGTTTCTCTCACTACACTATATAAACAAGAACAAAACAAGCAAACCAAATTCAGGGAAATAAGACATAGCCACACAAGGCAGCTTTTCCACTGGGCTTTTCTTTCTCCTATAAATTGTTCCAGCATACATAACTCAAACCCTTCACAAGATGTAATCATGTAAATTGTTCTCTGGGCCTGCCCAGCTCAACACAATTTACAAGAATGGGAAGATTCCATTGTTCAAACAGCCGCTAGACAACAGGTGCTTTGTCATTAGTAGGCAGAATAGGTTACAAAAGGCCATGGAACTTGAAGAACAGGATACATAGTACATAGAGTGCAATGCCTTTGATGAAGTCATCCTAATTGTTACATTGTATATTAAACTACATTGTTACTGATCTTCAATAGCACACATACCCTGTAAGATTTTACAAATGTCTTTTTTGTGAAAACGGGGTCCACGGTCCACTTCCTCCCCTGGCACCGAGGAGCCGGAAGGACGTTCACCTTCCCTCCCTCCCACCCGGCGATCTTCTGGGACACGTCACAGGTCCCAGAAGATGCACCGAGCCATTCACATGCCCACACCTGTGATGCCGGCGCCGCCGAGGGGAGACGAGCGAGCCCTCGGGCGGCCGCATCGTTGGAACGAGGGACAGGTGAGTGGCCAATTGTTAAAAGTCAGCAGCTACACTTTTGGTAGCTGCTGACTTTTAACAGGGTGGAACTCCGCTTTAAGTCACACGTGACATTCCTGCCTAGAAACTTCCTCAAGTGTCATAGATTAGTGACAAAGTGACATTACAGACAATTTATTTTCAGATGCTTATAGTAGGACTTATGCACTTGCTATTCTTTTAAATATATTCTCTTAGGCTTCCATTTACATGGAACGTCGTTTCAACCTCCCCTGAACGTTTTATCTTGACCGCTAGAAACCAGCTTCTAAAACGTCCGTTTTGCATGTCGCGCTCGCATCTAGGAGCGTTTTTGAAAAAAAAAAATTAAAAAAAATAAATAAAAACAAATAAATAAACGCCTGTAAACAAAATGCTCCTAGACGTGAGTTACCGCACTTAGGTGCGTTTACAAGTGGTTTGGCGTTTCAAATGCCTCTGAACTGGCATCTGAACCCATTTTTTTGCGTTCCAAAAAAAGCCTCTAAAATTTAACTGCCTGGAAATGACCTTAAACGACCCTGTGTAAATGTACTGATAAGATAACAGAGGAACGTTCAGGGGCAGCTGAAAAAAAAAAACGCTCAAATACCTCTAAACGTCTGTTTACCAGCAGCAGTGTAAATGAGGCCTAACTGTAACCGAGCTGCGCTGGTCACCTTTGGGTACATGTGCCCTTTTGTTCCCACAGTGACCTATGGAGTCTCACTAGAGTCTTCAAGTTAGGGTATGCTCCTGTTTAGAACTACAACCTTATGTACGGCTATTCCTGAGGGGGACACACCGCTATTGTCATGCTGACTCAGGGGCCGCTGTGGTGGAGGGCAAGAGGAATGGCTTTGACTCTATGTCCCCCTGTGTGTCTGTGCATTAGAAACAGCTGCGCATAAGGTTGTAGTTCCTAAGTGCGCACAAATTGGGGACTCTATAGGTCCCACCAGGTATAGAGGTCGCACACATAACTTGGCCAGAACAGAGAAAGAAGAGAGGACACATTTATAAAAAGAAAATTAGAGCAAGATCATGTAAGGCATACGATATGCATCTCGTTTTTAAAAAAAATGGCTTTAAAGTGGAGGCAGCAAAATATTTACCTTTCCTCCAACAGTTCCGTCCCTTGCCAGCATCTTCTCATTTGCCAGGTTTTAGACATCATCATTGTCCAGCACAGGATGAGGTCACTCTTGCGTATGTGCAGGAGGCCCTCATTCTGGCACACAAAGATCAGGCCGGCGGAACGTCAGAGCTGCGCATGCCCAGCTCAGTTTAAATATGGGGGATTGCAGAGATCAGGAAGGTAGGTGAATTTTATTGCAGAACATATATTGAAGGTCTCTTCTGCAATTAAATTCTGCCTGCTCCCAGTGAATAGCAGTAGAACTTTAGTTCCACGTTATATACAATAGGACTATTTTTTTTTTTTTTAAT
>BLSH010115771.1:475832-486637 GCA_018402905.1 Glandirana rugosa
ACCGGGCATGTGGGCTATTATTTTAGCCTTCAATTGGTGTTGTCATGGCCCGTGCTTTTGGGGGAAGGACAGGTCCGGTAAAAAGTCGAAAGTCGCGATAGTGTGAAACTTACTGTTAATGAGTCAGTACGTCGTGACATGGGTATACTTTAAACGCAGGAAAAAAAGTGTGTTTATCTCGAAAGAAAACCCCCATAAATTAGTGATCCTCCCCCAAGTAAAAAACACGATATTTATTTTTTTCTAACTAAAAAAAAAAACTTTTTTACGGAAAAAGAAACAAAGCCAGTATTTTAAAACGTTTAATCATTAAAAAAATTTACAAAGAAAAATTACTAATTTGCAAAATTTTATGACCGAAACAAAGAAAAAGGCATTTTTTCAAAAAAAAAAATCAATCTTTTTTTATTTATAGCACAAAAAATGAACCCCCTCCTAGTGATTAAATACCCCCAAAAGAAAGCTCTATTTGTGTGAAAAAAAGGACGCAAATTTCATATGGGTACAGTGCTGCATGACTGAGTAATTGTCATTCAAAGTGTGATAGCGCTGAAAGCTGAAAAATGGCCTGGACAGGAAGGGGGTTTTCGTGCCCGGTACTGTTGTGGTTAACTTCCGATTTTATTATCGGGTGTACGGGCCATAACTTTGTAGCCTATTCTTTATTTGAAAATGTAAATAAACTTATTGAAACACAAACACAGGGGTTACAGAGTGTGGGATGTTTCCAATCACAGATTTCTGCACACAGCCCAACACTACCCCCTTCTGGCCCAATTCAGAGTTTCCGACAATTACTTACAGGAAATGTAACGCTAACAATGATCGTCTAATATTTTGTCCCCTTTGACCTACTTAAATAAACAACTGAAAGAGTTTTGTTATATCTAACTAAATAAGACCTGCATGTTTTTCTGCAACCTTGAATAATCACATTTTAAAGTACTTTTTGAATTACCTTTAAATAGGTGGTCATTTGGATGTGCTGAGCTCCAGTCCAGTGGGTGGTGGGATTGCACACCGAGATACAGACTATTGTTTGTTTCATATTTTATTTGATTGCTCATTAAAGGGTTTCTAAACCCAGGACTCTGCATTCACTATATCTGCTCTCCCACAGTACACAGAACATGGAAATGCAATTATTTTAGTAAATATAAACTGCTAAATACCCTTTTCTCATCAGCAGCATATAGCAGTCTTATCACTTCTATTAGTGTCTGGTTAAAGCTTGTAGGAGGAGTTTTCATTCTACTCTGACTTTCCTATTAGGCTGCAGGACCCCTGACCCTCTGTCTGGACAGTGCCAATTGGCCCTGTGCTGATCACATGAAGAAAAAAAAAAAAAAAAACTAGCACTATACACCAAACTGAGCATGTGCAGCACGCTCCCAAGGCTCTGTTCTATCAGGATATGGTTTGGGGACTGTGGAAGAAGAGGAGGATTGGAGAAGACAGGATCAAACAGCCTTTTATGCAATGCAGAGGATTAACCCCTTAGGTTCTGCAATGAACATAACAAGCATGCTTTACACAGTTTACTGCATATACAAACTGATTTTAGGGTTGTGGGTTTAGTAACTCTTTAGGCCTCATACACACGGGCGTATGAGGAAAAAATAAGCAAAACGCCGCGTCCGATGTTTTTGAAAAATATATATGTTTTTTCCGGAGTTTTGCATTGGCGTTCGTGAGCGTTAATGAGCGGCGGCATCTTAAAAAAAAAAATCCTCTGCTATTTTTTTAACCTAAAAACGCCAGTTAAACGCCGGTACGGCGTTAGTGAGCATCAAAAATGACAAAACGCTACAGCCTTGGAACGCGCTGGTCCTGCTTTATAAATACAGCTCACTAACACCGACGCCCTCTACAGCTCAAAAACGTTGGCATTTTTATGGGCCCATTAAATAACATGGAGAGCTGTAAAAAAAACGCCCAAAACGTGGCATTAAAAACGCCTGTGTGTATGAGGGCTTGAAGTTTACAGCACATATTCAAGGTATTAATATACACTGAATAGTTACATAGTAGCAGTGTTAAAATATATGTATTAGTACATTGAATGTATTGGTTTTATTATATTTGATCAGAAAGTGCAAAACAAAATCCTGTTGATCCTGCCTGAAATCTTTTCAGCTAATAACTTTCAGGGCTCTCTGTGCTGCACTGTTGTCTGTTACATTGCTCCCAGTTCTGAAAGACCGTCTACATACCACCCACATTATGAAGAGGAGAGGGGGAGGTGCTCTTTCACATATAACAGTAAGTGAGCGTTGTCACCCTAGGACAGGAAGTGCGTTAGTGGCAGGATCACCAGATAAAGATAAAAAGGGGGAAAAAAAAAAAAAGTTATTGCAATCACCACATCTAAAGGACTGGAAAGCTGCAAAACATTACATTTTTGTTTCTGGGTTTAGATCTAATTAAATAGGTCTGTTCTGACACTTCAAAAGAAAAAACCCTATAACACACACTGTACAGTATGTGAAGGGCACTCGATCCAAACCTCAAGCCTTCTACTTGCCAGCGTACTGAAATGACATAAATATAAGGGTAACGGAGCTATTTTGGTGATCAGTTCAGCACAGTCAACCCATAATTTCAGGTTTACGTTAATCTGCAAGTACCAGAACTTCCCCTACAAAAACGGTATTTAAATAAGGAATAGGAAACCCAATCTTCAGGCTGGTCTAGATCTGCAGCAAGAATGCGTTTCTCAGTCATACATACAAGCACAGCAAATGCTGAATGAGGTCAATAAGGATCTCTTGTAACAGAGAAAGTAACTCACCCGTGTGTGCCTCTGAAAAGTGACAGGGCGCCCGGCTGCAATGGACATATAAGTGTCAGCTGCTACAGACAAGGACTCCGGGGACACAAGTCACATGCAGAGACCCGCTACTTAACTTAGTAGGCAAAAGGTAACAGAGGCGGGTAGAGGTCAGTGACAATCTAATCTGGCGAGAGTCACCCCACATGCAGAGGGTGGCATCCCTGACATAATGACATGAAGACTGGCAGCGACAGACAGCCACTCACTGACCCTCACTTCCCACTGGCAGGAGGAACATTAACCCCTCGCTGACACAACCAGCCAACACACCAGCTAACATTGTGGTAAGAGATTTTAATAACCACCAGTGTAGTAGAAACCATTACTCTATTAGTTTACTATATCATTGCGCTGACACTAAGTGATGTACATAGTGCAATTATTGATGAAAAAGAGAAAAAAAAAAAAAAGGTTCTGTTACGTGCTTTGGATTTAATCACCATTATACAGTGCACCCGGAAGGTATGCACAACGCTTCACTTTTTCCACATTTTGTTAGGTTACAGCCTTATTCCAAAATAGATTAAATTTATTATTTTCCGCAATATTTGTACAAACCAAATACCCCATAATGACAACTTGAAAGAAGTCGGTATGAACTCTTTGCAAAAATTAATTTAAAAAAAAAATATATCAAACATCACATGTACATAAGGCCCCCTCCACACGGGCGTTCTGTTCAGGTCCACCTGTCAGTTTTTCAGGCGGATCTGAACGGACGTTCCATGCAGCCCTATGGAGCGGCAGATGTCAGCGGTGATATGTTCGCTGACACCCGCCGCTCTCCGATCCGATCACAGTGCGCAGAGACGGATCTGTCATCTGTCTGCTCGGCGATGATCAGCAGATTGATCCGCGCTGAGCAGAGCCGAGTCCGCAAACAGACAAGCCCATGTGAAAGGGGCCGCAAGTATTCACAGCCTTTGCCATGACGCTCAGGTGCATCCTGTTTCCACTGATCATCCTTGAGATGTTTCTGCAACTTGGAGCCCACCTGTGGTAAATTCAGTTGATTGGACAGGATTTGGAAAGGCACACACCTGTCTATATAAGGTCACACAGTTAACAGTGCATGTCAGAGTACAAACCAAGCCATGAAGTTCAAAGAATTGACTGTAGACCTCCGAGACAGAATTGTACTGTGGCACAGATCTGGGGAAGGGTACAGAAACATTTCTGCAGCATTTAACCACTTCAACCCGGAAGGATTTCCCACTTTAGGACCAGAGCACTTTTTGGGATTCGGCACTGCGTCACCTTAACTGACAATTAGGCGACGTTGTACCCAAACAAAATTTGCGTCCTTTTTTCCCCACAAATAGAGCTTTTTGGTGGTATTTGATCCCCTCTGCGTCATTTCTGATCGCCGCTATAAACAAAAGAAGAGCGACAATTTTGCAAAAAAAAAAAAACAAATTTCTTACTTTTTGCTAAAATACAAAAAACATTTTTTTTTCATCGGTTTTGGCCGATTTATTTTATTTTATTTACCAAAAATATGAGGAAGAATATAAATAAAAAAATCGCAATGGGCGTTTATTGATTGGTTTGCGCAAAAGTTGCCACGTTTACGGATGATGATAATTCATTTCTGGGGGTTTTTATTTTTTACTAGTAATGGCGGCAATCTGCGATTTTTAACGGTACTGCGATATTGGGGCGGACATGTCGGACCATTTTGACACTTTTTTGGGACCATTGACATTTATACAGCGATCAGTGCTATAAAAATGCACTGATTACTGTGTAAATGCCATTGGCAGTGAAGGGGTTTACCTGCAGGGGGCGCTGTAAGGGTTAACTGTGTTCCCTGGGCGTGTTCCAACTGTGTGTGGGCTGCCCTGGCTAGGGAAAGGGGATGATCACAGCTTCCATATACAGGAAGCCTGTGATCACCGCCCTTCCCCCTCTATGAGAACTGAGATCTGCTTACACGGACCTCCGTTCTCTCACTGCGGGGGAGGGCCATCACGGGTAGACGGCGGCGATAGAGTCCGCCCTACCCGCACCCCGGCCCCCCCCCCCCGAACACAGTGACGGCGTTTTACGATAACGAGCCACCTTGCTGCCGTCACGCTGCTGCGGGCGGTCGGCAAGTGGTTAAGATCCCAATAAGCAAAGTGACCTTCATCATCCGTAAATGAAAGAAGTTTGGAACCACCGGGACTCTTCCTAGAGCGGGCTGTCCGGCCAAACTGAGCGATTGGGGAGAAGGGCCTTAGTAAGGGAGGTGACCAAGAACCCAATGGTCACTCTGACAGAGCTCTAGCAGTTCTCTGTGGAGAGAAGAAAGCCTTCCAAAAGAACCGCCAACTCTGCAGGACTCTACCAATCAGGCCTGTATGGTAGAGTGGCCAGGCGGAAGCCACTCCTCAGTAAAAAAAAGGCACATGACAGCCCAGCTGGAGTTTGCCAAAAGGCACAAGAAGGACTCAGTCCATGAGAAACAAAACTCATCTGATGAAACAAAGATTGAACTCTTTGGCCTGAAAGGCAAGCATCATGTCTGGAGGAAACCAGGCACCGCTCATCACCTGTCCAATACCATCCCTACAGTGAAGTATGGTGGTGGTAGCATGCTGTGGGGATGTTTTTCAGTGTCAGGAACTGGGAGACTAGTCAGGATCGAGGGAAAGAAGAATGCAGCAATGTACAGAGACATCATTAATGAAAACTTGCTCCAGAGCGCTCTGGACCTCAGACTTGGGTGAAGGTTCATCTTCCAACAGAACGACCCTAAGCACACAACCAAGATAACAAAGGAGTGGCTACAGGACAACTCTGAATGTCCTTGAGTGGCCCAGCTAAAGCCCAGACTTGAACCTGATTGAAAATCTCTGGAGAGAACTAAAAATGGCTGTGCACTGACACGCTCCAAACCTGATGGGGCTTGAGAGGTCCTGCAAAGAAGAATGGGAAAAAAAACTTCCCAAAAGAGATGTGCCAAGCTTGTAGCATCATACTCAAAAAATTACTTGATGTTACAGCCTTGTGGGTAACTGGTTTTGTGGGTTCACAACCAGCTGCTCACTGCACATGTGCAAAACCAGGCACCTGGTTCTTTGGAGGTTCTCCTCCCCACCTGCAACCTTCTAGGACACGTCAGAGGTCCCAGAAGGCTGCCGGACCATTCACAATGGCTTGCACATGCACAGTGGGCAGCTGGCTGTGAGGCCAAAAGGAGTCACGGCCAGCTGCCCATAGTAAACTGCCAGTGCAGGGGACCTGAAGCCCATTGAAGAACCAGCTCGTCTGAAGACAGCCCTGGAGCCTTGGACAGGTAAATGTCAGTTTATTAATACTGTTAATTACAGTTTTTGTAGCTCATGACTTTTCATTTTTGCAGAAATGAATAAAGCTCCTCTTTAAAGCAGACAATCAGTCATTTTTTTCAACTTTCCATCTATTAAATCCTCTGCCCTTGTCGTTTTAACTTTGGGTAGTAAAACAATCTTTTTCTGTCAGTAAATACCTTATACAGCCCACTTCCTGTTTCTTGTCTGGTCATTAGCCACCCTAGACTAATTAAATAATGCGAGTCATAAGAAGGCCAATGAGGGCTGTAGAGTTGGAGGTGTGCCTCTGTCTGTGTAACTCCAGGAAGTGAAAAGGCAGCAGCTTCAGCTGCCCACAGTTAAAATGGCTGCTGCCAGACTTAGTGGAGGGAGATTTCTGCAGCATATTTGGCAAGTACAGAATCACAGTCTATAAATAAACATGCAGAGTGGATGGAGGGAAGCTTCAGAATGGCAAAGATGTTTTTATTACAAATTATGTGAGCAAACTGAAGCTCCTATTTAACCACTTGCCGACCACCCTCCGCAGCGTGACGGCGGCAAGAAGGCTCGTTATCGCGAGTCGCCTTCACAGGACGGCGGCCGCGATAACGAGTATTGTGAGCGAGCGCTCACTGTGTTTGGGGGGAGCCAGGGAGCGGGTAGGGAAGACTTGATTGCCACTGGCTACCTGCGATGGCCCCCCCGCAGGGAGAGAACAGAGATCCGTGTAAACACTCAGAGGGGGAAGGGGGCTGTGATCACAGGCTTCCAGTATATGGAAGCCGTGATCACAGGCTTCCAGTATATGGAAGCCGTGATCACTCCCCTCCCCCTGCCAGCCCAGCCCACACACAGTTAGAACACACTGAGGGAACACAGTTAACCCTTACAGCGCCCCCTCCAGGTTAACCCCTTCACTGCCCATTTTTATAGCACTGATCGCCGTATAAATGCCAATGGTCCCAAAAAAGTGTCAAAATGGTCCGACATGTCCGCCGCAATATCACAGTACCGCTAAAAATCGCAGATCGCCGCCATTACTAGTAAAAAAAATAAATAACTTGGCAACTTTTGCGCAAACCAACCAATAAACGGCGATTGCGATTTTTTTTTTATACCAAAAATATGAGGAAGAATATAAAAAAAAAATAAATAAAAATCGGACAAAACTGATGAAAAAAAAATGTTTTTTTTTTTTTTTTTTTTTTGGATTTGTATTTTACCAAAAAGTAAGAAAAATTGTTTTTTTTTTTGCAAAATTGTCGCCCTTTTTTTGTTAATAGCGGCAATCAGAAATGACGCAGAGGTGACCAAATACCACCAAAAGAAAGCTTTATTTGTGGGAAAAAAAGGACGCTAATTTGATTTGGGTACAACGTCGCACGACCGCGCAATTGTCAGTTAAAGCTACTCAGTGCCGAATCGCAAAAAGTGCTCTGGTCCTAAAGTGTGAAATCCTCCGGGGGCTGAAGGGGTTAAGCCAGCCCTAACACCCACATGCTAGGCTACAGTGTAGCAATTTTAACAGGATGATCCCGTTCTAGTCCTACAAGCTATTTCTGCAGTGAAAAAGGAGGTGATGGTCATTGTAAAACACAGATAACATCTTAGGCTTCCCAAAATTCTCAAACTCAAAAGGCCTCATTCACACTTGTGCAAGGACACAGCTCAGTTTTTATTCACCACAACTTATATGCAGTACAGAATGAAATGTCACACAGATGTGTCAATAAAGTAGAAAAAAAAAATAGGAAGGATTCTGCCTTTATATAAGAACAAAGTGCCATGGGGAAGAACAGACACCACCTTCATGGTGAAACGTGGCATTTCATTTTACCATGCAGAAGGTGATAACCAGCCCTGGTGGCATACAAAAACATTAACACAATCTATAAGACATACTGGACATGTGTATTTGTCAGAAAGCAAAAAAGTGCAAAGATCTTAATCCAAAAGGTTATTACCAAACAGGAAATTGCCATAATGTTTTTAAGTTAATATTTTAAGGACTAGTAATACAAAAAAAAAAAAAAAAAAAAAAAAGTTACTTTATAGGAGCACTGAGATGTTCGATCGATATACAGTATCTCTGTTGCAGAGACAAGCATATCTTAAGCGGTCTATACATGGATCAAATTCCAGCTGAATCATTTAAAAATTGTTCAATAGAAGGACCTGTGAGAACCAACTTAACAAAAATTGAATTTTCATTTCGAAGTTGCCAGGAAAATTCTTGGCCTAATAGCACCTGCATGCCAGTTGGATTGCAGATTCGTCCATACATGAGTTTGCCATCTACTTCTCCCACCCAAGTGGTAGCCACGTTTACAGATCTGACAGCTAAGAGGGGAGGATTACTGGTGTCCAGATTTTGGGCACCTTGATCTATGCAAATGTTTATCAACTGCTTTTAGAATAAGACACGTTTCCTCGTTCTTGGTCCCTTATTAGAAAAGCCATAGTTCAACAAATCTGGGGCGTATATGCAACCCAACCGATTCAGCCAATATTCACAATCTACAGTATGATCAACATGGAATAATACAACAAGCCTGCTTTATAAAGTAAATAAAATGTGTGGCAACCTCATGGTCCAATGATTTATAAATATGCCCATGGGATCAGAAATTCTATTGATTAAACTTCTCGGTTCACTGCTATACGTTTCACAGTTAATGAGCACTTCTATACGTTTTACAAATAATGAGCACTTCTATACGTTTTACAAATAATGAGCACTTCTATACGTTTTACAAATAATGAGCACTTCTATACGTTTTATAAATAATGAGTACTTCTATACGCGTTATAAATAATGAGCACTTCTATACGTTTTACAAATAATCAGCACTTCTATACGTTTTACAAATAATGAGCACTTCTATACGTTTTATAAATAATGAGTACTTCTATACGCGTTATAAATAATGAGCACTTCTATACGCGTTATAAATAATGAGCACTTCTATACGTTTTATAAATAAATAATGAGCACTTCTATACGTTTTACAAATAATGAGCACTTCTATACGTTTTATAAATAATGAGCACTTCTATACGTTTTACAAATAATGAGTACTTCTATACGTGTTATAAATAATGAGCACTTCTATACGTTTTACAAATAATGAGTACTTCTATACGTTTTACAAATAATGAGCACTTCTATACGTTTTATAAATAATGAGCACTTCTATACGTTTTACAAATAATGAGCACTTCTATACGTGTTATAAATAATGAGCACTTCTATACGTTTTACAAATAATGAGCACTTCTATACCTTTTATAGATAATGAGCACTTCTATACCTTTTATAAATAATGAGCACTTCTATACGTTTTACAAATAATGAGCACTTTATTGTTAAAGCAGACAATGGTACCAAGTTTACTGGTTAGCCCAGACTGCCGTCACAGGAAGCTGAAGTGCCTATAGCGTAGGGGCGATTTTGTTCACAGCGCAATGCTGAAATGACTCGCATCTCCTGATCAAGCTGCACTCCCCACCCCACTGACTACAGAACAACAGGATTCATTGTGAGGCGAGCACCCTTCACTAAATAAGCCATTTGTTCCTTCTATCTGCTGAGCCTCTGGTCTAGTATAAAGGGGCCGTTTGCTTCTTATTCATCTGGTCCTCCTACATACATACATACACACACACACACACACACACACACACGTGTGTGGGTCAGAATGCGAGAATGGCATGACATCGGCGGACAACTCATAAGAATGACAGTTTTAGGCAGGGCTAACTTTACAGAATGAAACCAAAACTAGACAAAAATCTAGGATGTCATCCCTAGGGCTAAATTACACTAGTGTTAGCCCTCTGATGAGTGATCTTTGGGAGATCACTTTTCAGAAGGCACTTGACAGGCAGTGAGGAGGCATAGGTCACCTCATCACTGCCTGTTTGAACCCCTAAAAAGCCTATGACTCAGCCCCAGCTCACTTGAATGCAAGAGGGTTTAATCCGTGTTTTGCACAAAGCATGGTGGGGGCAACGTGTACCCATCTGCTGCCTTTTCAACTTAACCACTTAAGGACCGGAAGGATTTCCAGCTTTAGGACCGGAGCCCTTTTTGCGATTCGGCGCTGCGTCGCTTTAACTGACAATTGCGCGGTCGTACGACGTTGTACCCAAACGAAATTTGCGTCCTTTTTTTCCCACAAACAGAGCTTTCTTTTGGTGGTATTTGATCACCGCTATAAACAAAAGAAGAGCGACAATTTTGCAAAAAAAAAAAACCAAAATTTCTTACTTTTTGCTAAAATACAAATCCAAAAAAAAAAAAAATATATAAAAACATTTTTTTTCATCGGTTTTGGCTGATTTATATTCTTCCTCATATTTGCGATAAAAAAAAAAAAAATCGCAATCGGCGTTTATTGATTGGTTTGTGCAAAAGTGGTCGCGTTTATGGATGATGAGAATTCATTTTTGGGGTTTTTATTTTTTTTTACTTAAGAGTAGTAGGTATTTGCGCTGGTGAAAACGTGTTTGGTTAGTTATTTGCGGCTAACGCTAAAAAAAAAAAAAATAGCGTTTATACTCCTTCTTATATTTAGTCGGTTTTGGCTACTTTTTTTTACAAAAATATATAAAAAAAAAAAAAACCTAAACATAAAATCGTTTTTCATTCTTTAAAACCAAAAAAAAAAAACGTTTTAACAGCGAGAAGAAAA
>BLSH010115771.1:487487-500867 GCA_018402905.1 Glandirana rugosa
TTCCAACTTAAGGTCATCGACGACTAACGAGACCTCTTCCTGTAACAATCAAACCACTACAGGACCGAGTGACACTGGCCACATACAACACTATATACTCTCAAGACCGAGGTCAATAATTTTCTCTTCATAAACCTAAAAAAATTACTCCGTGTATATCGACGTTAAAATAATTTCTTTACGTATGAAAAAAAAACATGTATTATAAAAATATGTTGCACTCATCATCGTTACAAAGGGGGATGGGTATGTATTGGTAGGAACAATCGGGAGGATCGAGGGACACGACACGGGAGGTTTGGGAGATATGAAACGTGATGATTAGTGGACACGACACGTGAGGGAACACAGGAGAAAGCGGGTGGTCGACAGTGGAGACGGAGGGCAAGTGAGGACAGGGTAGTTGAGGGTGAGGTTAAATAGAGAGATTGCGGGGTGGTAGTTGAGATGGAAAAGGCTGTGATCGCTGGGGGAAGAGGGAGGGGATGGGAGGGTAATTGGGAGACATGGGGGCAGAGGTGACAGCTGGTGGGCGAAAGAGGACACAAGGGAGTGCACAGCACAGGTGATTAGTAGTGCAAAGTATAGAGGGTTTGGAGGGCACAGCACAGGGAGCTAGGAGGGCTAACAAGGATGGTTATGTATGGGTAGGGGGAAACATTGCTACTACTCACGTTGTATAAAAATATTATGTACAAAAAAAAAGTATGCATTTCTTTAATAAAATTGCAGCTATATGTGCCTCATTAAAAAAATCCAAATACTTCTCTTTTAATAACTGGAGCCAGAACTCTCATATATCACAACATACACCGGTCACAGTGAGCCAGGACATCACCAAACTAACAATGTCCTTCTCCAGAGCAATCAGCAGCTACTGGAATTCAACCTTGTCTAATTACTTAGAAACTAGTATCCTCTTTATAGAGCAATCCAGTGTGACATGCAGAGGGTCACGTTCACTGCATGGCTTGCCTGCGCAGGTATAGGCATCACTATGGATTGGAATATCAATGAGAAAGGTGAAGCCTGGGCAAGTGTCAGAAAAACTCCAAAACACTCCCATCTCTGTGCAAACAGAACAAGCACTCAGAAGACTCACCGTGTCTCTCTGCTCTCCTTGTCTGACAAATTCAACGGGCGGGCCTGAGCAGGACATCAGTCAGGAGGAAGGGAGGAGAGACGCAATGAGTCATCTAAGAGCTGCGCTCTTAAATGAGACATATATAGATGAGCTTTTATTTAGGAGTTTGACAGGCACTTGTCCGCGTGCCTGTGAATTAATCACAGCACTGGCGGAATGTAGATTTAGCGGCGGCGGGCCGGGTGCGGTTCCCTCAGTGCCCCCAGCTGACGTCACTTCAGGTATCGGCTTCCGGTACCGATACTCGCGAAAATGCCTAGTATCCTCACCGATACTGGTGCATTCCCACCATCTATCTCTACACTCACCGACTACTTTTTTCTGTACACTTCAATTTAAAAAAAAAAAAATTGCCCCTTCACAATTGCCCCATAATACTACCCCCATCAAAACTGCCCCATCAAAATAGCTCACATCATACTGCCACCGTCAAATTTGCCCCATCACACTGCGCTTTTCAAAATCCTTTTTACATGCTGTGGCTGTGCTTAGTACATAGAGTGATGCTGCCCTGTGTGCCACACACATCCACCACTGCCAAACACTCTTGAAAGCTCTGGTATCAATGGCAACAAAAGCCTGGTTACCCTTTTTAAAAATGGAGCTGGGTGCCGCCTTGCATCGTGTCATTTCCGGTTTTGAAATAACGCGATGCCTATTGCCTCCTGAGATCGATGACACACATCTCACAGGAGACATTGCAAAGCCGGAAATGACGAGCCGGGGCTTGTTTACTAAGGCCCCTTCACACCAGCACACTGACTGGGTCCGCCTGTCCGTTTATCAGGCGGACCCGATCGCACCACCCATTGTTCTCTATGGGGAGGCGGATGTAAACGGACATCTTTCCGTTTACACCCACTTGCATCCGATCCGGGCCACTAAAAACAGACGGATAGCTGAGGAGTCTACCGAATAAGATCAGATGACAGTCATCCAACTGTCCTATAGAGAACAGCAGGTTCGGACTGGTCATCCACCTGCTCAGTGGACAGATCCCCTGCTGAGCAGGCAGATCCACTTGAAGGAGCCTGCCCCACGTGAAAGGGGCCTAAGGCCCTATTCACCCCTGAGCATTTTGTAGCTTGAAGCTTCAAAATCCCATGTATTACAATGGTGACTGTTCAGATAAACATTCAGATTGCCTTTGGCTCGAAGCCTGAGGCTGCATTCACATTGGAGCAGGTTTACCTGATTTCGAACTAGGGCAGTGGCGGCCACTCCATAAGGGGCACCGCCCCCCCATCCATGAGTCTGGCCCCCTAATCTACATGCAGGGCATGGGACGCATGGTTTCCAATGGGGGGGGGGGGGTTTGAAGCATGTGATTAGTGCCAGATGCTCGAATAGGCTTCAAAAAAATAAATAAATAAATAAAAAAAAAAAAAAAAAGTGGGCTCAGGGCACAGAGCCCTGCTTCCCGAGCACACCCACTTCTGTGGCAATAGCGAATATTCAATATTGTCACACTGATCCTCCTCCCGGCCAATTAGGAAGCCCCTATTGGCCAGGGAGTCTTAGGCCGGGGAGGAGGATGACCCACTGTGTGCTCGTGGGAGTGGCCTGACTCTCTTCCCCCTACGACAGATCGCCACCGTTCTGCTCCCGCAGCAGGGGTGCCGTTTTTATCGCCGCAGTTTGTTTCCCATAGTGGGGGTGGAGCATGGCTTTGATCGTCACCGTTTGTCTGAAAAAAAAAAAAGCCTGCTAGAAACGCTTTAAATACTTGATTCAAGCTTTTTCAGATGTCTCCATTGACATCAATGGGGCCAAAACTGTCTGAATCTGTCCCAAAAGTAGTTAATGATGTAGCCTTTAACGGGTCATGCACACTACAGCTCAAAATGGGGGAAAAAATAAAAAAAAAAGTCTGCTTTTGAGCTTTTATTTCTGCCTATAAAAGCTTGAAGAAGCTTGGAACAACCGTTTTTGCGCATTTTTTAGCTCATTGAGCTCCTTGGGATGCATACACGAGTTTGGTGGGGGGAGTTCTGCCTGAAGAGCATATGCCTGAAAAAGCCCTAGTGTGCATGGACACATTTGCTAACATAAAGGGGAGTTTCCAGGCACAAAAAAAATAAAAGCTCAAAAGCCTGTAGGAGCCACTTCTTTGAGCTCCTTCAAGCTGCAGTGTGCATGAGCTGTTAAAGCAGAGTTCCACCCAGAAAATGTTAACATTTTCCCAGTCCATTAAATATACTAAACATTTGGAGAAATTCTTTTTTTTTTTAAACCTGCCAGAAGTGCCCTGTTGATAGGTGGTGGCATCTAATCTGCCACTTCCGGCTCCGCATCACTTCCTGTATCGCCTGGGCTCCTGGGAAATGAGAGTCATCATTTCCCAGGAGTCCTCAGCATCCCTGTGTTAAAAAATTGTGTTATTACCCGACCGCAAATGGCGCGCGAAGGCTTCCGTTTTATTCTGAGGAGAGATTGCTCACCTCAGTTGCCATAACAACCAAGCGGGACATTCTTCGGTAACCGCCCATTGTGATGGCAACGAGATAAACTATAACCACTGCGCCCGGTGATTCACTGCCCATGCGCGAGATCGGGAGGTGCATGCTGGTTACTCAGCATGCACCTCTTCCAGGAAGAAGGTAGAAGGTGCAAGTGGGCGTCAGATGCCCTCAGTCAAAATGGGAAAGCCCAGGGAACCGAACTCTGTACAGTACGGGAAAAAAATAAATATAATATTGGCTATTACTCACTGCAATCAATACCTTTATTGATAATAGGTAAATAAGCTGACGGGATGCAAGAAAAAAAAAATAATAATTATGTGAGCGGAATTCCGCTTTAAGCTACGAGCTAAAGTCATCTGAGTGCTCAAATGTGAACAGTCATCCATGAAACACGTGCGTTTTGTAGCTCAGAGCAAATCCCTCAAATGATAATTGAGCCTAAATCCCAAAAGAAAAAAAAAAAAAGTGTATTTAGTGTTAACATACTGTATGATTAAACGGGTTAGTTTACCTTTACAAACAAAATAACAAACAAAAAAAACTGCCTCTAGGTCTAGGGTAAGGGGTGTTTGAGGACAAAAAAAAAATAAAAAAAAAACACAACACCACTGCAGCTCTGACTAAAGTTGAATAATCTGGAATACTCCCAGCATATTGATAGGATGTTGATAAGTGAGGCCTAGTCATTACTGTTCACCTCCACCATCACAGGAGTGAGCTTTTTCTCCGATTCAAACCCCCTCACATGCTCTCTCTCTCTCACCTCTACCCTGATGCAGTAGCTCTGAGCTCAGCATTTGAAAGCCCACTCCTGTGATGGAGGAGGTGAGCAGTAATGACTAGGCCTCACTTAGCAACATCCTGGGAGTACTCCAGCCGTGAGATACGTACAATAGTGAGATAATACAAAGTGGCACATGGAATTGTGAAGTGGAAAGGAAAATGAAAAAGGTTTTTCAAAATCGGTTTACAAATAAATATCTGAAAAGTGTGGAGTGCATTTGTATTCAGCCCAATACCCTCAACTAAAATCTAGTGGAAACAATTGCCTTCAGAAGTCACCTAATTGATAGAGTCCACCTGTGTCAAATTTAAGCTCCATATAAATACAGCTGTTCTGTGAAGCCCTCAGAGGTTTGTTAGAGAACCTTAGTGAACAGCATCATTAAGGCCAAGGAACACACCAGACAGGTCAGGTATAAAGTTAAGTTTAAAGCAGGGTTAGGTTATAAAAATATCCCAAGCTTTCAACATCTCACGGAGCACTGTTCAATCCTTCATTCGAAAATAGAAAGAGTATGGCACAACTGCAAACCTACCAAGACATTGCAGTCCACCAAAACTGACAGGCTGGGCAAGGAGAGCATTAATCCAAGAAACAGCCAAGAGGCCCATGGTAACTCTGGAGGAGCTGCAGAGATCCACAGCTCAGGTGGGAGAATCTGTCCACAGGACAACTATTAATTGTGCACTCCACAAATCTGGCCTTTATGTAAGAGAGGCAAGAAGAAAGCCATTGTTGAAAGAAGCCCTGTTTGCAGTTTGCGAGAAGCTATGTGGGGGACACAGCAAACATGTTGAAGAAGGTGCTCTGGTCAGATGAGACCAAAATGTATCTTTTTGGCGTAAAAGCAAAATGCTATGTGTAGCAGAAAACTAACACTGCACATCACCCTGAACACACCATCCCCACTGTGAAACATGGTGGTGGCAGCATCATGTTGTGGGGATGCTTTTCTTCAGCAGGGACAGGCAAGCTGGTCAGAATTGATGGGAAGATGGATGGAGCCAAATACAGGGCGAAGAAAACCGGTTAGAGTCTGCAAAAGACTTGAGACTGGGGCGGAGGTTCACCTTCCAGCAGGACAACGACCCTAAACATACAGCCAGAGCTACAATGGAATGGTTTAGATCAAATCATATTCATATGTTAGAATGGCCCAGTCAAAGTCCAGACCTAAATCAAATTGAGAATCTGTGGCAAGACTTGAAAATGGCTATTCACAGACCCTCTCCATCCAATCTGACAGAGCTTTTTTGCAAAGAATGGTCAAAAATGTCCCTCTCTAGATGTGCAAAGCTGATAGAGACATACCCAAAAAGTAGGGATGCATCGAGATGCATCGAAATTTAAGTAACCGAAAATTATCAGTTGAAAACTGTTTTTTTCTATTGGCCAAAAGAAGAAAAATAAAAAAAAGCCGATACCGAAGGGGGCTAGCCAAGATGACCTCCTGCGCCCATTGCAGGAGGTCATCTTGGCTAGCCTAGTCCTCCCCTCCCTCCTCCTCTCCACAATCTCCATGTGTCACAGAGCTGAAGACAGGGTGACACCAAGTCCCTCTGTAGCAAGTGTGCAGCTGATCACCCCTGCTTGCTCTCCTGGCCACACTATGACAGAGCAGAGGCACAAGTGTGGGCTGCATGTTCTCAAGCCTGTGTCCCCTCTGTCAGGACCGGAGCGGCTGTGAGTCTGACAGGGAGTGAAGCAGAGCCGGCTCTCTGTGTTCCCCCACTTTCTCCGGTCAGCAGCATGGAACATGAAGATCAAAGACACACAGAGCAGGCTGTGTGCATTCTTCTTCCTCACCCTTCTGTCAGCAGCAGGGGGGGGGGGGGCGGGGTGGGGATTGATAAAGCAGCAGTCCGAGCAGTTTACAGAGGACGACACTGAGGCAATCAGTGAGCAGTAACCTCTAGCAACTGAATAGTGAGCTGTAAAATGCAGTAACCTCTAGCAACTGAATAGTGAGCTGTAAAATGCAGTAACCTCTAGCAACTGAATAGTGAGCAAAAGTAATTTTTTAAATTCTTCCTACAGGCCGAGCCCTTTTTGCATTAAAAAAACAATAAGTATGTTGCTGTCTCTTCCCAGGGCTAATCAGCGGCTGTTGAGCTATCCTCCCCAGGAAGCACACAGGGACTTGCTCAACAGCCGCTGATTAGCCCTGGGAAGAGACGGCAACATACTTATTGGTTTAATGCAAAAAGGGCTTGGCCTGTAGGAGAGTTTTTACCCTTGACTTTTTATGACCGGAATTTGGGCAAAATAAAGACTTTGATTTTAAATGGTACACACTATGGGCATTCCTTATTTCTCCCCTTTTGTATATGGACATCCACCACAATACTGAGGACATCTGAATCATCATAGGATCCCACTGGTCACTTTACCCAGCACCCCAAGGAGCCGCCAGGCACTACCAGCAAGGCGTCTAGGCGTTTTACCCCTGCAGGGGTGATGCCATTTGGTAAGTGGGGGTACACATGGCGGGGGGGGGGGGGGAGCACGAGTGACCCGCACACGCCCGCCACCTGCACTGAAACTTCAAAGGACTTGTTGCTTAGATTTATTCAAAAAGAAACTAATAGCTGGTTTGGTTACTTCTTTTTAAAAACAAGAGATTTTACCAGCACATTGAGCACAGTGCACTTTTTTATATCACCACAAGAGACTACATAGTATTATTTGGAGTGTCTTTAACCGTAGCATCTGTATATTTTTTATTTTATTTTTTCATTTTTTGGTTCTATGAACAACATTCTAGATCTTATTAATGGTTTTTACCCCATGTAATTCGTATTTCATATGTATTTATGGCACAAGCACTTTGATATTTATAACACATACATCAATTGAGTAACAATTTCTGGCTTAATAGTACACAGGATACACAGTTGGTTGTACTAGTTTATGGTTCACCTGTCACTATGGTCACACATAGTGCATACTGTACATCATTTTGCACCACAGAAGTCACTTGAAAGCAATATAAGGTTTTGGTTTGTTTTTTTTTTATTTCCTTTTTTCTTTACAAAGTGGTGCCCAGCCCAATCATATTTAATTTTTTTTACTGCATTTTATAGCTCACTATTCAGTTGCTAGAGGTTACTGTATTTTACAACTCACTATTAAGTTGCTAGAGGTTACTACACATTACAACTCACCATTCAGTTGCTGGAGGTTACTAGTAGTAACCTCCAGCAGCTGAATGGTGAGCGGTAATGTGTAGTAACCTCTAGCAACCAATAAATGAGCAGTAACCTCTAGCAACCATTTAAATATTTTATAAAAACTGTCATTTTTGGTATTGGTTTTCGGCCTAGGGGATCCTGCATTTTCGGTACCAAAATTTCCATTCGGTGCACCACTACCAAAAAGACTTGCAGCTGTAATTGCAATGAAAAGGTGGTACTACAAAACATTGACTCAGGAAGGCAGAATACACATGCATGCCACAATTTTTACAGATTTGTAAAAAAAAATTTGAAAAACCATTTATCATTTTCCTTCTACTTCCCAATTATGTGCCACTTTATGTTGGTCAATCACATGAAATCCCAATAAAACACATTTATGTATTTGGTTGTAACATGAGAACATTTCAAAGGGTATGAATACTTTTTCAAAGCACTGTAAATGGCTTACATCTATAGCAAGGGCATTATTCAACTTTAAGGAATTTATATAAATGAGTATTAGGCCCCTATCACAAATATGCATTGATGCCCATTTTTCATCTGTCAGTCAATGTATGGATAAAAAACAGAAATTGTTTGCATGTGTGAAAGGGGCCTTAAAATTGTAAAGAGTTAAATACTTATATAGAATGTTAGGGTCACAAAAAATAAAATAGATAAAAATAAAAAAACATGGCTCAATCGGATTGCCATCACCCATTTGTTTATATAGAAAACTTTGGTGAACATGTCTCTGCGGTGCTTTTCTGGTTTGGTTTTGTGTTTCAGGTGACAAGCTGACTGACATTGCAAGGTTTACCTCAGCTGCTGGGCAGATCTTTAGTCGACTGAGTGCTCAATTGGTGGCAATTTTTTTTTGCGGGAAAACAGCTGGCCAACGAGTTACTTCTTACTTGTCAGCAATTACCTCAAGACTATCCTCTGGATTCATCTCTAAATTATTTTCAGCCTTCAATCTGGATCTTCTGACCTTCACCTCCACCCAACCTCCCCTTTGTTATTTTCCTCCTCCTGGTTCCTCTTTGGCCACTTTCACACTGAAGCGGCAGGTCCGTTACCGGTAAAGTGCCACTAGTTTTAGCGGCACGTTACCGCTGTATAAGCGGCGCTTTTAACCGCTCAGAAGGGGTTAAAAGCGCTGTGTTGTGGCGTTTCTGAAGCTGGCCATTTATTCCAATGGCAGGGGCGGATTAGGAGCGAATATACACTGCTCTCCCACCACCCCAAAGATTCTGCTTGCAGGACTTTTTCCCGTCCTGCAAGCACACCGCCCCAGTGTGAAAGCAGTTTCCAGGTGCTTTACAGGTGCTATTTTTAACACTAAAGCGCCTGAAAACTGCTCCAGTGTGAAAGGGATCTTTATGTGGTAATGCTGCCAAACAGGTGGCCCATAAGATACCTAAACAGACCCCTGCCATAGAAAGTGTGCCCCTATGTTTGGCCACATTAGATCTTACTGCCATTAGAGAAGCGGTCTTACGCTGGCCATACATGGGTCAAATTCCGAAAGAAATTTTTCTTACATAAATTGCAACTAATAATTTTCTTTCGTATTTCACACCATTAATGGGCTGCAGCAAGGGCCAATTTTCATGCAGCCATCGAAATTGAGTGATGGGGCATGTTGGAAATTTTTGGAAAAACCAATGAATTTCTAATCAATAATGGGAGAATTGTGCGAGAAATATAATCAAATAGAATTGCACATCATGAGCTGTGACCTGGAGAAAAGAGAAAAAAAAAAAAAAAGGGGAAGGAAGAAGATTCCCAGCCACAAAATGTCTTTTCTGTAGCAACACGAGGTGAAATTGAAGGCTTAACTTACCGACCAGTCTGTCACCAAACGAATTCACCTGTCTAACAGTAGCATTTAAAAGGCAGGGGATTGGTTACACACATTTGCAAGTGTATGCGTAAGCTGCAGGCCCCGACAAGGCTCCCTGTGTACTGCAGACCTAACTCTGTATAAGACGCTTCACAGTGGAAGCACATACAATTTAATGGATAGATGGAGAACAGGTGACTGGAGGAGCCCAACCCTCCTTAAAAGGTACATGACCAGACACCCAGCCGTGGCCCAATGGCAGCTGCGGTGCTGGTGTGCGCCAAAAGTTACAATACAAAACAAGGTCACTGTCCACCACCTATAACTGGCCACTGCAGCAAGGAGCTATGGAAAGGCAATATTGTAACTTTGGGCGCACACCAGCACCGCAGCTGCCATTGGGCCACGGCCTTTAAGGAGGGTTGGGCTCCTCCAGCCACCTGTCCTTCATCTATCCATTAAATTGTATGTGCTTCCACTGTGAAGCGTCTTATACAGAGTTAGGTCTGCAGTACACAGGGAGCTTTGTCGGGGCCTCCAGGTTACGCATACACTTGCAAATGTGTGTAACCAATCCCCTGCCTTTTAAACGCCACTGTTAGACAGGTGAATTCATTTGGTGACAGACTGGTCGGTAAGTTGAGCTTGGAATTCTCTGTTTTTTGTCCGTGATTGCCTTTCCATAGCTCCTTGCTGCAGTGGCCAGTTATAGGTGGTGGACAGTGACCTTGTTTTGAAATTGAAGGCTTGCTTGGTCGAATTTTCAAAATTAATGGTGGCACCATCGAATTTCAAAACGCACAAATTTCTGATTTTCAAAAGAAACTTTGTTCGGAATTTGACTCGTATATGGCCGGCTTTAGGGTGGCTCCTTTATCTATGGAGCAACAGAGTCATCCTTGGACAGTAGTACTGCCCGGAGAGGGTAGGGTTAGATGGACTTTACATAAGTGACAAACAGATCAAAGACGCCAGCTGACCATTGTAAGCATCCATGTCAGTGTGAAATGGTTTGTCGCAGCCCTTCAAGTGCCATTTTTGCTGCACAGCTTGGTATCCTAAATTAAGTTGAAAACAGCAAGATCAACAGGTAAAATAAAAAAGTTACAGGTCTCAGAAAAACAAAGACTGCCATGTTAAGGTTTGTGACATACTAAAGGCAAAAGCGGAAATGACATATGCGATGCAGTAACACTTTAAACTTGAAAGGGTTTTAATTAGCACTACCTGTTTCTCTGCTTGCTATGCTGTATGTTCCCTATTCTACAGCTTATTTTGTATGATGGGGTGCATTGCTCCCTGTTGCACACCTCCTCATTCTGTATACTATGCTGTACCTTCATTCTTCCCCCACACCACCTCCATCTGTATGCTGCACTGTATGCTCCCTGCTCCACACCTCCTCATTCTGTATACTATATGCTGTACCTTCATTCTTCCCCACACCACCTCCATCTGTATGCTGCACTGTATGCTCCCTGCTCCACACCTCCTCATTCTGTATACTATGTTGTACCTTCATTCTTCCCCACACCACCTCCATCTGTATGCTGCACTGTATGCTCCCTGCTCCACACCTCCTCATTCTGTATACTATGTGTCTCCTGCTGGCCAATCTGATCAGATCTCCTTTCGGCCAATCGGGTGATGGGACTCATGACTCACCTCCTGGAAGGAGATTCATTGTTACAATAGCGAATATATTTATTCGCGATTGTAACACAACTGGGTTGGCTCGGAGCGCAGTGCTTACCCCCCCCCCCCCCCCCCCGAGACCACCCTTTTTTGGAGCTCATTAGAGCCTCTGACTCTAATCGCGTGCATGTCACTCTGCATGCGGTGTTGTACTTTCCATATTCTCCACACCACCTCGATCTGTATGCTATGCTGTATGTTTCCTATTACACAACACCTCATACGGTTTGCTACATAGTACGCTTTCTATTCCTCACCCTAGGCTAGCTCCTTTTCCACACATCATTCTGTATGCACCCTATTCCTCACACCAAGTCAATCTGTATGTTGCAATGTAAATTGCCTATTCCACACCACATCATTCTGTATGCAGTAATGTATGCTCCCTATTCCACACCACCTTATTCTGTACACCGCTATAGCATCCCTTTTACACACTGCCTCATTTTATACATCTCTGTGCATTTGTGTTTGTTGCACTGAAAAATGAAATCGTTAAAATTTAAATCTGGCCCTCCGCTTGATTTGTGGATACAAATGTGGCCCTTGAGACCTATTAATTTGGACAGCCCCATTTTAGAAGATTACAGAAAATAAAATGTACTTTGAATAGGCTTTCCATGTTACAGTAAACAAGGCGTGTTTGCCATTGGTGGGCCAGAGGCATTCAAGAAATGATCTGTGTTGCCCGACTAGAACCAATCTTTGCAGTACAAGTTGCTATGGGCAAATAACTTATTTTTTTCTCCACGGATATGACAGGGAGGTCCCAGAGCTCCACCTGATGGCTGCATATGAAAATACAATACATAAAAAAGGTTTATTCTTGACCATAGTAAGGAAAAAGATTCACACATTATATATTTTGCTTCATTTAGAATGTATATACTATTTTTTATAGACAATATCCAAATTTAATGACCCAGTACAACACATTGCAAGAAAAAAAGTTTCAGCTTTTACACATCTTTATCCGTATAGACTTAGGTAAAAAAAAAAAGGCAAGTTTAATTGAAGCTTTACTTAGCTTTTACCTTGTGAGGAGAGGAATATCTTTTGTTGGACAGGTGGTTATAGGCTTTAGAATACATGTTAAGCCGTTAAGAGTTGAATGCTCTCCTGAGGGCAGACTTGGGAGCTAATCACTTGTTGTCTCAGATATACTTATAAATAAGCGGCTCTACCAAGCAAGTCTTTTCAGCAGAGTGAATTCAGAATTATGTATGCTCTATTGTAACCAAGTGAGTTAAAGAAAACCATAGTGCAGCCGCATTTCACCAATTAGACCTTAATTTGTGTGAATAAATCATAAAAGGTGCAAAAATAAATAAATAAACTTATAAAAACGTCTCGAACAAATAGATAAAAAAAAAAAAAAAAAAAAAAAAAAACAAACACACACACACACCATCAAAATTGAGAAATACTAGTGGATAACCTCATATAAAAAGTGTGAATAATAAAAATTCAAAAAAAAAAATTCTTATGATCTAAAGTGCAAATGTTCAAAAAAATTGAATACATACATGTGACAGTCCAAGACAATTCAATGAAAAAGTTCATAAAAATACAACTTGAAAAATATTCTCTCCTATTGTCCTTAAATCACCATAGAAGAAAGCGCAGATGTGCTTAAAATTCTTTAGTGCAAAACAAGCTTGTGCAAAAAATAAATAAATCTATATATATATAAAAAAAAAAAAAATAATAAATTATAGAGTAAAGTTAGCTTGTACAGGAATATAAAAAAGTTACAAGTTCATAGTTCCGTAACAGAGTTCTAAATATGTCCATGGCTGCTTCCTATTTCAGTATTTAATTAATATATATATATATATATATATATATATATATATATATATATATATACATATACATACATATATACACATACATATATACACATATACACACACACATATACACACACACACACACACACACACAGAATTCCTAGAGAAAGGCCTCAGCCTATGCAACATTAAGGCCTCATACACACGGACGTTTTTTGACGCCGGCGTTTTCTGGCGTTTTTTGCAGCTCTCCATGTTAGTCAATGGCCCCATAAAAACGTCGGCGTTTCTGAGCTGTAGGTGGCGTCGGCGTTAGTGAGCAGAAAGTAGAACCCATGGCCATCGCGTTCTGAGGCTGTAACATTTTGACGTTTTTTGACGCCGACGCCACAATATGCCAACAAACGCCAACAAACGCCAACAAACGCCACCTATTATTATACCGGCGTTTTCCGGCGTTTTTTGACGCCGACGTTT
>BLSH010115771.1:525357-566829 GCA_018402905.1 Glandirana rugosa
CCTTCACGAAGTTTTCGTAGGGAGAGGTAACTTTAATTATCCTTCGCGAAGTTTAATTTCAATGGAGAGGGATGCTTTTGAAGCACTTCCCATTAATTTCAATGGAGAGGGACGCTTTTGAAGCGCTTCCCATTAATTTCAATGGAGAGGGATGCTTTTGAAGCGCTTCCCATTAATTTCAATGGAGAGGGATGCTTTTGAAGCACTTCCCATGAATTTCAATGGAGAGGGACGCTTTTGAAGCGCTTCCAATTCATTTCAATGGAGAGGGATGCTTTTGAAGCACTTCCCATTCATTTCAATGGAGACAGGCGCTTTTGAAGCACTTCCCATGAATTTCAATGGAGAGGGATGCTCTTGAAGCACTTCCCATTAATTTCAATGAAAAGGGACGCTTTTGAAGCACTTCCCATGAATTTCAATGGAGAGGGATGCTTTTGAAGCGCTTCCAATTCATTTCAATGGAGAGGGATGCTTTTGAAGCACTTCCCATTCATTTCAATGGAGACAGGCGCTTTTGAAGCACTTCCCATGAATTTCAATGGAGAGGGATGCTCTTGAAGCACTTCCCATTAATTTCAATGAAAAGGGACGCTTTTGAAGCGCTTCCCATTAATTTCAATGGAGAGGGATGCTTTTGAAGCACTTCCCATGAATTTCAATGGAGAGGGACGCTTTTGAAGCACTTCCTATTTATTTAAATGGAGAGGGACACTTTTGAAGTGCTTCCCATTCATTTCAATGGAGAGGGACGCTTTTGAAGCGCTTCCTATTAATTTCAATGGAGAGGGACGCTTTTGAAGCGCTTCCTATTAATTTCAATGGAGAGGGATGCTTTTGAAGTGCTTCCCATTCATTTCAATGGAGAGGGATGCTTTTGAAGCGCTTCCTATTCATTTCAATGGAGAGGAACGCTTTTGAAGCGCTTCCTATGAATTTCAATGGAGAGGGACGCTTTTAAAGTGCTTCCCATTAATTTCAATGGAGACAGGCGCTTTTGAAGCAAGCACTTCCCATTAATTTCAATGGAGAGGGATGCTTTTGAAGCGCTTCCTATTAGTTTCAATGGAGAGGGACGCTTTTGAAGCGCCTCCAATAATTTCAATGGAGAGGGACGCTTTTATAGCGCTTCCTATTAATTTCAATGGAGAGGGATGCTTTTGAAGCACTTCCTATTTATTTCAATGGAGAGGGACACTTTTGAAGCGCTTCCTATTAATTTCAATGGAGAGGGACGCTTTTGAAGTGCTTCCCATTCATTTCAATGGAGAGGGATGCTTTTGAAGCGCTTCCTATTCATTTCAATGGAGAGGGACGCTTTTGAAGTGCTTCCCATTCATTTCAATGGAGAGGGATGCTTTTGAAGCGCTTCCTATTCATTTCAATGGAGAGGGACGCTTTTGAAGCGCTTCCTATGAATTTCAATGGAGAGGGACGCTTCTGAAGTGCTTCCCATTAATTTCAATGGAGACAGGTGCTTTTGAAGCACTTCCCATGAATTTCAATGGAGAGGGATGCTCTTGAAGCACTTCCCATTAATTTCAATGGAGAGAGATGCTTTTGAAGCGCTTCCTATTAGTTTCAATGGAGAGGGACGCTTTTGAAGCGCCTCCAATAATTTCAATGGAGAGGGACGCTTTTGAAGCGCTTCCTATTAATTTCAATGGAGAGGGATGCTTTTGAAGCGCTTCCTATTAATTTCAATGGAGAGGGATGCTTTTGAAATGCTTCCCATTTCAAAGTAGAGAAAAAAGCGCACCGCTAGCGCTTGCTCGATGTTTTATAAGTGCTGGCGGGCAGCCTTCCTGTTCTGAACCAAATACCGCAGTGCAAGTGTTATGTTGCACTTTACCATTCAGCACTCCTAGCTGGCTTGTAGCCTGGCCCCTCTCCTCAGACTCATATGGATGGTGGGAACCTGCCCTTGGTGGGCTTGAGCCAAACCCATTTCTATAGACCGTGTCCATACTCTGGACATTTTCAGTTGGGCCTTCCTTCTTTTTTCTCTCTCCAGGTTCAACCCCGAGTGGCTATACTCCAAAATGGCAACCTGGCAGTTCATCTATGCTTTCCGGCCGAGCCTCTACTGATATAGTATGGTCCAGCCAGTTCTAGGATATATATCTCCCATCAGAACACTATATTATATATATTATCACTTTCTGTGAAGATTTACTCTCCCCCAATTCTGGGAGCTCATATGGTGATCTGTTTGATCTACCTGTCTGCAAACAAACTCCTCCTGCATCACACTCAGCATCCCTGAAGAAGAGTTTATTATTACTATCTTGAAACGCGTTGGATTTTTTTGCAGTTCTTTCCAACTCCAGGTGGTCTACAACTACACCATATGTCTTTGTTTAGTGTTTCTTGTCATGTTTTGTCCATGTGGTCCATCAGTTCTTATTAGCGCTTGAGTCCTTTTTTTCAGGCTCTTTATTCTGTATACAGGTGTATCGATAAATTATACATTCAGTTTTACTGTTCATGGTGTTTGTGTGTATCCAGTCCGTGTATGCCTAAAAGTCCCTTTCGTTGGAGGGTCCACAATATTTCTTGCTCACTGTTTTATGGGCAGTTTTTTAAGCTCCTCAATGTGAAAGGGGTCTTAGCGCTTCAAAGATGCTGCTTGCAGGAGTTTTTTCGGCGCACCGCCCCAGTGTGAAAGCATTAATTGCCTTTAATGGAAATTTGTTTTTGTGAGCCTTTCAGGTGCTTTTTTTTTTACCATGAAAGCACTTGGAAGGGGTCTTAGACCCCTTCCACACAGAGGCGCTTGAAAATTGCCCATAAAACGTCGGGTACTTTTCAAGAGCTTTTGAGTTGTTAGTGGTGCACTTTTTTAAGGTCATGTGACTCAAAAGAGCCATTTTGAAGCACTTTTTGTGTTTTCCCAGCTTTATTCGGGTCTCTGGCCAGCCAGTGGGTGTGCCAGATGGTCGCTCGGGGCTCCCGGTGGTTTGTGAGAGCCCGGGAGAAGGGGGACATCCCCTCCCGCTGCTTGTGATAACAATCAAGCAGCTGATTAGCTGCATTTGTTGTTATCACTAGAAAGCCAACTATCGGCTCTGAACAATCGCATCACCCCGGTACAAACACTTGAAGCAAAATGACATGCAGGTACGTGATTTTGCCGCAAGTGGTTCTAAAGGCAGAAGATTAAAAACGTGTGAATCAGCCCCCACCTAATATCTGAGCCCCAACTCAATCCAGTGATGTTGCACAAGAGCAACAAAGTCTGGGGACTCTCCCTCCTCATTGGCTGAGACAGCATTGGGTGCCATTGGCTCCTGTTGCTGTCAATCAAAGTCAGTGAGCCAATGAGGAGAGAGAGGGTGGGCCCAAGCTGCGGCTCTGTGTCTGAATGGACACACATAACAGCATCTCGGCAAGGGCGGCCCCATAGCAAGCTGCTTGATGTGGGGACAGGAGGGAGAGGCCAGGAGCACCGGCGAGGGACCCGAGAGGAGGATCAGGGCTGCTCTGTGCAAAACCATTGCACAGAGCAGGTAAGTATAACATGTTTGTTATTTTTTAAACAAACAAAACAAGACTTTAACTACTTCCCTACCGCCGTATGCAGCATTACGGCCAGGAAGTGGTTCAGTTATCCTGGCTGGGCGTCATATGACATATATACTGCCTCATCAGTGCCCGTCAGTGATGGAGAAAATGTACTTATTTACAAAGCGTGAGGGAGGACCCCCACCGTGCCATCATCCAAAATTGCACTGAAAGGATTGAAGGAGCAATTCCCTCAAAAAATATAAAGGACTATGAAGGCACACCATGGGCCAAACATATAACAAAATATAGCTTTATTTATAATAGAAATCATTACATACATGCATGACATTTACCAACATATACCTAAAACACCCTTGACTGAGCGAAGGAGAGCACCACCCGTATACCCAACTAACTAGGAGGAAGAGTTCTGTACATACAGTAATTACAGTGCAGCTACAAGTCTAGCCTCCAATTAAGCTTAAGGAACTCTGTGAGTCTCTTCCATACTGGTGTGTCGATGCGTTTCGCTTTCCAAAGCTTCCTCAGGACACATACGGGCGTATGTGCTGTTCTTGCTCTAGCATTGGGAGGACAAGAGACATGCATCACATAAAAACAACACAATACCGCCAAGGCTTGCCCCGGTTGGTTTACAAGAGGGCCCAAAATATGGATAATTATGTCTACTGTATAGAAATGTAGCCCTGGTGCAGTCCTGCTGTAGGGTAAAGGCAGGGGGGAAGTTGTCACCCCAGATATGTAAATGCCTATGTGACCAGGATATCCCAAGGGGAGTAGCGCAACTCTGTTGGCCAATGTCGGTGAGGTTGGGGTTATACCATCAGTACCCTGCACGCTGGTGTATGCCCAAGAGGGCCACAGTCCGTCAGAGGCTCTTTACCTAGATCGGAGCTGCAGTGTGTCAAAATGACGCACCACACCACCGATCGCCGCACTGCGCACCAGCTTGTTATCCTGCTGGATGTCATATGATGCCCAGTCAGGATATCACAACCACTTCCCGGCTGTCAATCTGCGGGAAGTGGTTAAAGTGGCATTAAACCCAAAACCAAAAATGTAATATATCGCAGTTTACCAACCATTAGATGTGGTGGCTACATTTGTTTTTTCCCCTCTGGTTTCACCTGGTGATCTGACCAGTAAACACATCCTGTATTAGAGTGCCCCCATCCTGGATGAAGGAGCACAGGGGCAGCTTTGGACAGCAGCATTGTCAGCTTGAGTGAGAGGGAATGTTAGATGTACTTGCAGATTTCGATACATTAACAAACCAAAGCCAAACTTCAACTCTATAAGCAGCTACAGCAAACAGTTTTTTTTTCCTTTTGGGATAAAGGCTTTACATATGTAGCACCCTCTGCCTTAGGTAGGTGCTTAGAGAGATTTTTGTGTAGGTGAGGTAAATTTAGTCAGGCCTGACAGGCCTGATTGATTTGATTCTGGGTCAGCGAGTGGTCGGTGACTCGCAGGTGGTGACATGTCTTGGTTACCTCCCCTTTGCTTCTAGAGGGTTCTAGAAGAAAGGGTGGGAAATGAGGTGGAGCTGCCTGGGGTGTGTGGGGAGCCCTGACCAATCCCCAACCTGGATCAGCAGGGGGCAGGCATCCTTAAATGCCTTGGGTCAGCCCAGCCAGGGAGGAGAGTTCAGGTGGAAGAGATGGAGATGTAGTATTACGGAGGCTGTCAGGGCCTTTAGGGAGCCCCTAGTCTGGAGGGGTGACTTCGGCCTAGGGCTTGGGTGCATCGAGGAGGAGAGTGAGATCCCGGAACAGAGGCACAAGTGAGAGTGCAAGTGAAGGACAGCGGGAGAGAGTACTTCCAGAGAGATATCTAGGAGAGGAACTGCAAGCGTCAGGTGTCAGTGAGTGAAACACACCCTGGGAAGCTGGAAGAGGTACACCAGAGCATATTGGGGTGAGATACAGTCTGAGAAGGGTGCAAGTGCCAGTTGGAACTGTGGTGTCACTGGGCAGTGAAGTTGGGTAGTTGCAGCTAGGAGGGCTGGCAGGACCCGAAGAGGATGGACTGGGAGCAGTAGTCCACCAAGGCTAGCTGGCACACCATGTATACTTTGCTACACTAATGGGGCCCACATTCCCTGCCAGTAATGGGCGGTCCTGGAGGTCATGCTAAATTGTAAGCAGGCATCATCATGTGCTAGCTATGCCTGAAGTAAGAGTTGTGCTGGAGGAAGAGGAACAAGTGGAGAAGCAAGTGTTGTGCTGGAGGCAGAGGAGAAGTGTAAATACAAGAGTGTATATAGATGGTCCCATTCAAAACTGTTTGATCTGCTGGGCATCCCATGATTACCCTTCACCCATCAGCCTTCCCATACATGGTTCAAATCTCGGCCAGTCCCTGCTTAACTGTCTCCCCCAAGCACATCTATCAGTTAGGGGTTTTCCATTAACTTATAAGTGATATGGGACATAAGAGAAAAAGATTTTCTGGGTGTAAGGGGCATTGCAATAAAAATGTACCTGTGCTTACAGTATGTATACCTTGAGAAACCTATACAGTTATTTGCAACAGAAAAACTGACACATCAGCTGTGATTGTTTTAGTAAATCCTTTCAGGCATGTAGTGGTTTCTAATATCGGACTATATATATTTTTTATCCTATTAGTTATAGAATGTCTAAACTGAAAAGCATCCCACCTATAGTTTCTCCATATGTATTAGAGCTGCACGATTCTGGCCAAAATGAGAATCACAATTTTTTTGCTTAGAATAAAGATCACGATTCTCTCACGAGTAACATCATCTTTCATATTATACAAAATTATACAAAAAATTGGGCTAGCTTCACTGTTTATTTTTTTTTAAACTCATGAAAATGTAATTTTTCTCAAAAAAGTGTTTTAAAGACTGCTGCGCAAAGATCGTGTGACATAAAATATTGCAACGATCACCATTTTATTCTCTAGGGTCTCTGCTAAAAAAGATATATACATAATATTTACGGTTCTAAGTAGTTTTCCAGCAAAAAAAATATGATTTTAACTTGAAATCAACAAGTGCCAGAAAAAAGTTTGGTCTTTAAGTGGTTAAACTGACTTAAATTACAGACAGAAGTTAATTCCTTTGATCTAGAACAAAACATTGCAATGTTATTGTTAGCTCACAAATGTTTTGAAACTTGGCAGAATGCCTGGAATGTTTTGAAACTTGGCAGAGGTCTGTTTTTTTTTTGACAGCTGAGCCGCTCCGCACTTGTCACATAGAATTGCGGAAATGTTGGGTTGAGATTGTCAGGTTGGTTGGATCGAGATCGCAATCTTTAATTAATCGTGCAGCTCTAATATGTACACAATGTTTACGCATAGCTCCCAACTGTCCCTGATTTGGAACAATGTCCCTCTTTTCTCCCCATTAGTCCCTCATTTTGGCCCGCTCTATATAGTTGTATATAAAATGCAATATTAATCTGTCAAAAAGTGTTTGCCAGTGCTAAACTTTTCATCCAATTTCTAAATTGCTGCATTAGTACCTTAATGTCAAAATTAAGTATAAAGGAATAGCAGTGGTTAAAAAAAAAAAAAAAAGCACATGGGTTTTAAAGCGGAGTTCCACCCAAAAATGGAACTTCCGCTTTAAGCACTCCTCACGGCACATTTGGCATGTCATTTTTTTGGGGGGGGGGGGGAGTGCGTCCCCAGGTTTCAGAGGGACTTCCTGTACCTCTTCCACCTTCCGCCTCTGGGCCGCCTAGGCGGCCCCTCCCTCCTGGCAATCTTCTGGGACACGTCACAGGTCCCAGAAGATTGCCTGGCCACTAGGAATGCGCAGCGCGACTCGCGCATGCGCAGTGGGTGCCCGGCCTTGAAGCCGGGCCGGGTGCCCACACTAGGAATGGCGGGGATGTCGGGAGGAGGGGGGAGACAAGCGAGGCTTCGGGCGCAGCCATCGCTGGACCGGGAGACAGGTAAGTTACTGTTTATTAAAAGTCAGCAGCTACACTTTTTGTACCTGCTAACTTTTAATAAACAAAAAAACGAGTGGAACTCCGCTTTAACTAATCTTTTTTTTTTTTAATTCTCCTTTGGGGGGGGGGGGGGTGGCAGGGGGGTGTCCTATGCCTACATGCTTTTGCTAAAAGGTTCCCATCTCAAAAACTTGGGTTTATGTAATGTTTATGTACATGTTTATGTAATATATGAATAATGAATAGACCCATGAGACATCAATACTTGGGCCCCACACCAACAGTCAAAGGACAAAAAAAAGACAACTTTAGCTCTGTCTTTGGATTGTAGTGGTAAAAAAAGAAGATTATTAAAAGCAAATTGCAAAATAGCTGTAACATAAGTAAAGTGCATACAGGCAGATAATACATTTAGGTGTACTATCTCAGCTGTTTGATAGTGCTAATTACATTTCCCCATACCAAACAATTAGAATTTATATTCCCTGTTCTGACCCTCTTTTCTATACTCATAAAAAAATTTCCACCTTAGATGAATGATAGTAGAAATACAGCTTTGGATATTTGGCAACTACTAGACACAGTAAGGTCCGCTAGTTGAAAAAGAAAATCAGAAGCAGGTTTCCATAGAGTAGAAGCGTTATTAAGCAAACACTTTTCGCCCCAAAAAAAAAAAAATGGTTGCTAAATATTTTCTTTTCATTTGTATGTAATGGAACAAACACAAGTTTGATGGGTTGTGTAATAAGGCTGGAAAACTATGACACACATACCACTTTGGCTGACTTGGTCCAGGAAAGATTAGACAAAATATAGATAAATGTCTGCATGAAACAGATGGCTTATTTCAACATGTCCTCAAAAAACATTACTTAAAAAGCTTAATTATTTTTAATATTTTAAATTCTTTTTCTTAATTTCCAAAGACTCTTTAGTCACTTATGTGCATAAGTGGATTAGCACTTCAACAGAACCAAGGCCACACCTAGTTACCATAGAAGAGTAAGGCTCTACATGTCTGTACCCATCACAGTCTGTAGGCATACAAAGTTAGACTTGCATATCAAACTATCCTGAATTTCTGGGATTCTTGGGCAATGGGGACATTGTTTAAAGGTACATGCTTGGCACCCCTCGAAAATACATGTATCAAAATTCAGCTGGTTCAGCAGTCTGTGTGTAGACCTGTCTGTTCATCAAAAGTCTTTAGACTAGCTTTTATTGAATTGTCCTTGAATACCAGCATCCAATGCATATAAATATATGGGGACCCTATCTAAAAGGGTAGCACTATAGTTCTAGTTGTTGGTATCACAAGCGGTTCATTTGTTAATGTTTCGTCTACATAGACATCATCTGGGATGTCTATGATGCTGTCTATGTAGAGGAAACGCATTGGGTCTATGCCATTGTGTCGTTTATGCTGTTTACAGAACAATAACTTGAAAAGCATTTTTTTTATCTGCTGAAATGTAAGTATTTCTGAACTTTTTAATAAAACCCCTTACCATTTGGTTTTACACTATGTGGAGATGATTTGCCTCTCTTTTCTGGATATATACACTAATTGAGAGCTATAAAGAAGAAATTATCCATGCCTGAAGTTGATGACCCTTCATAGTGGAAGTTGATTGTTTCCTCAAATCGATTAAGCAAGGTTTTGCAGAGAGCGGTGTGGAAATTCCCCCTTACTAGGTGTTTATACACCCCTGCCTGTTTAGATCCATTAGGCATTCGCCAATTGGGTCCACATGTTTCAGTAAGCCTCCTCATTTCTTGGTGGTGGTGGAACCCCTCACAGTGGTGACCCCCAGTTTTGGCTCTTGGACTAATCAACCCCCCCCCCCCCCTTTGGATCACTATCCTGACAATTTGCTTCATCACACCAGTTTTGACTTCTTCACAACTTTTTTCTTATTGATTGCACATTTTCTTAGCACAATTAATTTATTGTTGATATGTGACATTCACTATAACCTATAGGTATTATAACCATATCACAATTTAAGGCTGGGTTCACACTTATGCAAATTGGACACGGGTTTCTCCGCATCCAATTTGCATAGCAGGAGATTGTGACTGGCTCTCTATGGAGCCGGTTCACATATCTCCGCAGCAGGTCCGGTGCGATTTGCACAAAGACGCTCTGCGTCTTTTTGGACCGTTTCAGGTCCGAATCCAGCCCAAAATTCGGGCTGAAATCAGACCTGAAACTGCGAACCAGCACACACCGGACCCCTGCTGGGAGCCGCTGCGGGTTCCAGTGTGAACCCAGCCTTAGTGAGTTAATTTGTTTACAGAGATGTTATATATTTTTCCACATGAATGTTATAACCACTAAATAAGGTATGTGTGTTTCTAATATTCAATATTATATACGGATTCTTCAAATATTATTTGCAATGTTTTCTGCACTTCTTTTTGCACTGAATATTTTTATTTGTAATATGGTTATTTTGTTTTCATTTTAACATTAATACATGAACCACTTGTGATTCAAACAATTAGAACTATAGTGGCTCCCTAGCGTCCCCATATATTTATATTCATTGGATTAGCGCTGAACTTATTATTTACTATTTTCAAACACATATTTGTCCTTTGTGGTGCTGGTTGCTTTTTGTTCTCACTGGGACATCAGCGCTGTATTTTTTCTTTTATATGTAGCCGACAGTGTACTACAGTTACTTTTCTCTGCAGACAACCCCTGCTGTTTTCTACACTCTTTTGTGTTCTTCTAGTGCTGGGTGCTAAGCAACTGACTTCATATCTCTGCGTCAAGCAGGGAGGATTGTGGGACTAGTAGTCCGCCCAGCAGGTATTCTAGAGCTGTGGAGCTATCCCGTAACTACACATCCCAGAAGGCATTGAGCAACACCCAGGTGCAGCTGGGAGAGACTATAAAGTAGAAGGCCAGTCTGGTCCATGCTCTCTTCTTCCTGGGCCTTGCTGAGTGCACTTCTCCCTGCATCGGGGGAGAGGAAGGTTGTGGCCTATCACAAGGTTATTCAGCAGCTCCAGTCGGCTTGGGAGGGCCTAACCCTGTCTGCTGTTGGAGAGGCATTGTCACAGCAGCACCTCATCCTGCGGCTACAACCATCCCTTCCATCGAACAGCCGATCGGTCATTTCCCGGATGCAAGATCTAGCTTGTCGCCCCTGAAGTCACAGAGCGGGAGGTTCCTGGTGGATTCTTCACTTGGTGAGAGGGCTGTCACCCATCGTTTCAACCCCTCTTGCTTGGCACCTTGCTTGAACACTGTGTACAGACACCCTACCCCTGGAAACATCTTGAGAGCATCACAAAGACACTGTACATAGACATCTATACTCTAAAAGTATTTAAGGAATACCCTAATCAGCCCAGGCTGTTGTGCTTATTCATATCCACTGTATCCTCTGTAGGATACGAACTTAAAGAGCTCCAACAGCCGGTGAAGATAAAGCAGGCCTGCATTTTGGACATTGTTGTCACTATTCCCAAAGGGCCCTTGTTTAAACCTATACCATTCAGTCTCCTTACTTAGAACATAGAGAGTATATAGGCCGGTCTGGGTTTACCCTTTTAGAGTGGTGTTAAATCTGTTTGGACATTATAACTGTGTAATCATTGTTCCAATATCTTTACTCTAACAGGTATTCTGGCATATGTTCTTCATTTACTGGGTATCTGTTCTTTAAGCTGCCTTCAAGCTATAAATTTAAGGTATTCTCCTTCTGAGCTGTGGTGATTGTTCAGGGCTTGGTTATTCAGAATCCTCTCTACATATATATATATATATATACTGGTTATAGTAAAGTCTGAGAATACATTTCTAACTTGTGTCATAGTGTTTGTTCAAGGTATACACATAACCATGTCTGAATCCAGAGTGCCAGAGGGGTTGGAGAGTTCAAAAGGTCAGTGCAATGCAGAGGAGCTGGAAATTCTAAGCAGCCCTCAACGGGGCAGTGCTACATATATTTATGCAGAGCTAATCTGTGTTTTGTGACAGGGGAATCCTCACTGTCAGCATTCAATAGAGTATAGGCAGGTGCAGTCTACTCTCCCCAGGCGGCGCTTGTCCACAGCGACATTGCAGTAGGAGAGGAGGTCAATAGGAACATGAATACCTCTATGATTTCCTGGGTCACTGTGGAAGTTATCTGGTTAAATTCTGCCACCCCATGTGTCTCTAGCAGCCATCTTGGGTCAGGTAGAGCCTTTGTAAGGCTCTGGCTCCCAGGCTTGGCGCGCATTTGCAAGTGGGTAGAATAGGCACAGGGACCCTGTCTGTTAGGGACAGAACTAGTGGCAGGGAGAGGTTTCTGATGAGGAGGGAATGCATAGGGTATACAACTTCTCTGGGCATCTTCCCATTTGGGCAATAGATGGCCTGGCCACATTCTGCCCCTCCTAACATGCACTGTCTTTTCGGCTTAAACCTGATCCCTACAAGCTGTTGAGACCTATAAGTGTTCCCGGCTGGCCTGTCTTCCTACCAGGTTTATTGTGAACTGCCTTTGCATTGCTTTAATACAAGTTCTTTACATTGCACTTGGACTGCGTGTGTTATTGTCCACGCTGTTATTGACTGCGCTGCACCCCACCTACAAGTGCACATTCACACACACTTCTGTTGTTGAATTTCTCCGCCATCAGTAACAGACAAACAGCCAAATTCCAAACCCAGACAGGTATGCTGATAAAACCCAGCCACATTCCTAGCACTAGAGCTCTGATATGACTTTCACTCACTCCACCAATAGGAATTGAAATGCTTTATTTTTACTATGTTATATGCAGTGCATTTAAAAAGTATTCATACCCCTTGGAATTTTCCACATTTTGTCATGTTACATCAAAAAACGTAAAGTAATTTATTGGGATTTTTTTGATAGACCAACACAAAGTGGTACATAATTCTGAAATGGAAGGAAAATAATAAATGGTTTTCACATTTTTTTTTTTTACAAATAAATATGTGAAAAGTGTGGCGTGCATTTGTATTCAGCCTGCTTTACTCTGATACCCCTAACTAAAATCTAGCGAAACCAATTGCCTTCAGAAGTCACCTAATTAGTAAATAGAGCCCACCGGTGTGTAATTTAATCTCAGTATAATCATAGCTGTTCTGTGAAGCCCTCAGAGGTTTGTTAGAGAACCTTAGTGAACAAACAGCATCATGAAGGCCAAGGAACACATCAGATGGGTCAGGGATAAAGTTGTGGAGAAGTTTAAAGCAGCGTTAGGTTATAAAAAAAATATCCCAAGCTTTGAACATCTCATGGAGCACTGTTCAATCCATCATCTGAAAATGGAAACAGTATGGCACAACTGCAAACCTACCAAGACATGGCCATCCACCTAAACCGAAAACACCATTCCCACCGTGAAACATGGTGGTGGCAGCATCATGTTGCGGGGATGTTTTTTTTTCAAATGGACAGGGAATCTGGTCAGAGTTGATGGGAAGGTGGATGGAGCAAAATACAGGGTAATCTTAGAAGTAAACCTGTTAGAGTCTGCAAAAGACTTGAGGCTGGGGCGGAGGTTCACCCTCCATCAGGAAAACAACCCTAAACATGCAGCCATAGCTACAATGGGATGGTTTAGATCAAAGCATATTCATGTGTAATGTCCAGACCTAAATCCAATTGAGAATCTGTGGCAAGACTTGAAAATTGCTCTTCACAGAACTCTCCGTCCAATCTGACAGAGCTTGAGCTATTTTGCAAAGAAGAATGGGCAAACATTTCACTCTTTGGATGTGCAAAGCTGTTAGAGTCATCCCCAAAAAGGCTAACAGCTGTAATTGCAGTGAAAGGTGGTTCTATAAAGTATTGACTTGGGAACTGAATAAGACTGCACAGTGCTGGTACAAGGTGCAAGGGGCAGATGCCCCGAGCAGAACAATTTTCAGGAGGAAGGGGGGCGCAGGTGAAGTGCCAGCAGTGTCCTTGACAACTGTGTGTCAATATACACACTAGCCGGCGCCACTGTACCTGTCTGTATGTGCCGAGTGCGTTCCTGCACCCGGCACAACAAGCCTTTCACCTCCTTCTCCAGCCCCCCTCCGCCAGTTCTTCTCCAGCCCCCCTCCGCCTGTTCTTCTCCAGCCCCCCTCTCTTTTCCTCCTTCTCCAGCCCCCTCTGTTTTTCTCCGGCCGCTGTGTCTTCCTCCTCTGTCCCCCGCAGCCAGCTTCCCTCCTCTCCTCTCCCGCTCGCTGCAGGGGTGATGTATCAGGATGGTGAGCGGAGGAACGTATTTACCGGCCCCTTCCTTGTCTGAATGGGACATAGAGAGCGTTCGTTACCGATCGCTCCTATGTCCTGTGATAACTGAGCAGAGTAACCTGTGTGTTACTCTGCTTCAGTTTATGAATGGAAAGGAAACTTTGTTTCTCCTACGTTCACTGACAGACGCAGCTCTCCATTGACATGTGGTTATATGCAGATCCTATTAGGAGTTAACTAGGCAAAGAAAGAAAGCAAGCTGGCCCCTCCCAGGGGGCTGTCCTCTATTCCCATATAATCCCCCTGCTCTGCTCAGTACATCAGTTTTAACATGCCTAGTGCAAGGCGTTGACCTGGCTCCCTTATGGGACCTGCGGTTAGAATTTTTGCTACTGCTTTTTTATTTTTTCTCAAGCTAATGAAGACTACTATCAAGAAGCCAGCTGGGGCATTGAGAGTTCCTGAAAAAATCCTGTACTTTCCCCAGCATGGCCAACCGATGCGAGCCAGTCCCAGAATTTTAGTGGGTCCCGCCAAATCGTGCCCATTCCGTGCGGGCGGCCAGTGGATGATTCCCACTTGTGCCCAGTGTCCGGATTCGATCCTGTCCAGGGGTTTGTGGCCAGCAGCATCCCTCCCCAGCTGGGGAGAAAAGTCTGCGACCGGGTGGCTACCCGCTTTGCCCCTCAGGAGTGGTGAGTGAGCCCCCCTCTGCCCCCCTAGGGGCGCAGGGGGGGGGCCGCAGGGCGATTTTGGCATTCTGCCACGCGTTAGCCGCCGGTAGAGGCGGGTCGCTGGGGCTCTCCTGGGTCCTTTTGTCCCTTCCTCCCCCCACCCCCCTGCTCCGCACCCCGCTAGCACTGTGTGCAGACCGCCTGGGCCGCCATGTGGCGATCCACTGCCATTTTGCGGCGGATCGCCACCATTTTGCCGTAGCCGCGTCCATTTTCCCTGGGTTTTTCTATACCATGCTGTGGTGGCCATTTTGCCAGAGCCTCTGTGTTTAGCAGCCCTTTGGCCTCTAGTGGATGTCCTCGGCGGATATATTGGAGTCCCTGCGTGCTGTGAAAAACGTGCTGCTGCCGTTTTTCCTTTCACTTTGCTGGGACAGTGTTGCTGGCTGCTGATGGCGCAATCTCTCTGGCGGTCCACAGGACGTTGCTTGGTGGCAAAGACAGCAAGTATAGCTGGCTTCCTGGGGGTGCTGGTGGCGGTGGGTGCAGTCCTCCTGGGTCTCCCTGGGTTCTGAGGGGCGGTGGTGTGTTTGCTGTGTGGGGGTGCCGCTAGTGGTTGTTTTCACTGTGTGTGCTCAATCTGTGGGTGCGATGGCAGATGACCCTGCAGGGCCCTCTGAAGAGGACTTAGATGTAGCGCAGCCTGCGTTGGGATCCCTGGTGTCCCTAGAACAGCTGAGGGTGGTATTTGGGAAATTTTTTCCCAGGGGGGGGCCGAGCAGGGCCCCGGGGGCCCCTAAAAAGCGTCCCCCTCCCCCTTGTTCTTCAGGGGAGGATTTCGAACCGGAAGTAGCATCGGGGGTCACGGGGACCCCCGTGGAGCTTTCTGAGGGTGAACTTTATCCCTCATATGGGGAGGAAGACCAGGGGGTGAAAGCAGCGCGTGAAAAGGCACTGATGTCTGCAATAATTGCTGGCATCCGCGCGTCTTTGCGACTGAACCAAGATGGCGAGTCGCAGACGTCTACTTATGTCTGCAGGACTGCCAAGCCCCCTAGGTCACCGAGAGCTTACCCTTATGATACATTTTTTGATCATTTGATCTATCAGGAATGGCAGCGCCCGCAGCATTCCTTCACCATGCCTAAGCGCTTCGCTATCCAGTATCCCTTTGAGGATAATTTTACAAAATAGTGGGCGTCCCCTTTGGTGGACCCACCGGTGGCACGACTGAACAAGGCGACGACTATTCCCCTGGAGGGGTCGCCGTCATTTAAGGATCCTGCCGATAGGAGGACGGAGGCAATGTCTAAGGCACTTTTCATTTTGGCTGGTTCAGCCTTGCGACCGGCCCTGGCGTCTGCCATGGCAGCGCAATATCTATCTGAATGCACGGCGGAGCTGCGGAATGATCTGGACTGCGGAAGACTGCTTGAAGCGTCGCAGACAGCAGATCATGTGTTTCATGGTATCAAATACCTGTGTGATGCAGCTCTAGACCTGTTCCCTATGTTGTCCAAAATGTCTGTTTTTGCAGTCATTATCAGACGGGTCCTCTGGTTGCGTTCGTGTTCGGGTGACTACGCTTCCAAAAAAGGTTTAGCGGACCTTCCCTTTCAGGGTGCCCGTCTATTTGGGCCCCATTTGGAAGAGATCATTAAGGATTTCACGGGCGGGAAGAGTACCTTTCTTCCAGAGCCCAGGCGGCGAGAATTTCGCTGCAAGCAGGGACCTGTCTCTTCGGGTCAGAAGAGGTTTTTTCGTGCCACTGGCGCAGAGGGCAAGGGCCCGCGAGCCGGCAAGGCTGCTGCAGGGGCCGGTAAAGGACCCTGGCAACGCAAGAATGAAAAGGCAGAGGATAAGCCCTCCTCTGCATGATGGGTTGCCCCCACCCAATGATCGGGTGGGGGGACGTCTTCTGGGGTTCGCAGACAGGTGGACTGCCCGCATTTCCGACCGGTGGGTGCAGGAAGTGGTGTCCTCCGGGTACAGGATAGAGTTCAGCACTCTACCCCCAGACAGGTTCTTCCCATCGAACTTAAGACTCCCGCATCAACATCGGGAGGCCCTTTTCGGGGCGGTTCAGGCACTAGCAGACCAGGGGGTGATCGTGCCAGTGCCTCAGCCAGAGAGGTTTCACGGTTTCTACTCGAGCCTATTTGTGGTTCCCAAAAAAGGAGGGGGGGTAAGGCCAGTGTTGGACCTGAAGGCGCTAAACTTTTATGTGAAAGCGCGAAAATTCCGGATGGAATCGGTCCGCTCGGTCGTGGCCACCCTGCATCAGGGGGATTTCCTGGCGTCCCTGGACATCAGAGACGCGTATCTCCATGTTCCCATTTGTCTCCGACACCAGCGCTTTCTGCGCTTTGCAATGGGAGATCTCCATTACCAATTTGTGGCACTGCCTTTCGGTCTGGCCTGTTGGTGGCCCCAGTGCTGGCCCTGCTGCGGCAGAGGGGCATTGCGGTGGTAGCTTACCTAGACGATTTGCTTCTGAGAGTGGAGTCTGCCTCTGCCCTGGAGGAGAGTGTGTCCATCCCCATGGCCTCGTTAAAGGACTTCGGTTGGCTGATCAACCGGCAAAAGTCGTCATTGACTCCGTCCTGCCACCTGAAATATCTGGCTTTAATTATGGACACGGAGCAGGCGAAGGTGTTCTTACCCCCAGCCAAACTGCAGTCCCTGCAATCAGCAGTGCGAACCTTACTGTTTCGCCGGCAGTCATCATTACGTTCTGTATGCGGGTGCTGGGGCTCATGATGTCGGCTTTCGAGGAGGTGCCTTACGCTCAGAGCCACACTCGACTACTTCAGCGAGTGATTTTGTCTCAGTGGGACAGATCCCCACTGTCTCTGAACCAGTTTGTCACCTTGATTCATCAGACCAGGGTTTCCTTGGCCTGGTGGCTTCGGGCACCAGCTTTGACGAGGGAAAAGTTGTTTCTTCCCCTGACATGGTCAATAGTCATGATGGACGCCAGCCTGTCGGGCTGGGGGGGCGTCCTGGGATCTCTCTCGACCCAGGGCCGTTGGTCGGCGCAGGAGTCTCGCCTTCCGATCAATGTGCTGGAGCTAAGAGTGATCAGACTATCTATCCCGCTGGACGGCGAGGCTACAAGGGCTCCCGATTCGGGTTCAGTCGGACAATGCCACAGCGGTGGCGTATGTAAACCATCAGGGCGGAACGAGAAGTGCGGCTGCGGAGGGAGCTCTCATTCTGCGTTGGGCAGAACTGCACGTTCCAGCAATCTCCGCCATCTACATTCCAGGCGTAGAAAATTGGCAGGCGGACTTCCTCAGTCGCCAGACGCTGGATCAGGGGGAATGGTCCCTCTATCCAGAAGTGTTCAGCCAGATTTGCCACAAGTGGGGCACGCCAGACGTGGACCTCATGGCGTCGCAGTTCAAGTGAAGTCCTTTGTGTGCAGGACAAGAGACCCGTTGGCAGTGGCCACAGACGCACTCGTGGCACCTTCGGGTCGGTATCGTCTTCTGTATGCCTATCCTCCCATCAAACTTCTTCCGCGCCTACTGCGCAGGGTGGAAGCGGAGGGAATTCCGATGATACTGGTGGCTCCAGACTGGCCTCGGCGTCCGTGGTACGCCGATGTAGTAAGAATGGTGGCAGACGCCCCCTGGCGTCTCCCGCTGCGAGACGATATGCTGTCTCAGGGACCCATATTGCACCCTGCTTTACACTCCCTGGCTTTGACGACCTGGCTATTGAATCCCAGGTGCTGAGGGACAGAGGTGTCGATGACTCAGTGGTCCCTACCATGCTGAAGGCGCGCAAGTGTACTTTGCGCAAAATTTATCATCGCACCTGGAAGGCTTATATTGCCTGGTGTGAGGCGGGAGGTTGGAACCCTCGCTCCTATGTGGTGTCCAGGGTCCTGACTTTTTTACAACAGGGCCTGAATAAAAACTTGGTCTTGAGTACTCTCAAGGGCCAGATATCGGCCCTGGCGATTCTTTTCCAATGCCCCTTGGCGTCGCATACCTTGATTCGTACTTTTGTACAGGGTGTACGCCATGTGGCTCCTCAGGTGCGGTCACCTATGGCACCATGGGATTTGAATTTGGTACTTTCAGTACTTCAAAAGCCACCATATGAGAAGATCAGGGATATTCCCTTACAATTGTTGTCACAGAAAGTGGCTTTCTTGGTGGCCATTACATCCGCTAGGCAGGTGTCTGAGTTGGCTGCGTTGTCCTGCAGGTCCCCTTATTTGGTCCTGCACAGGGACAAGGCGGTCTTGAGCCTGTCCCCTTCTTTTTTAACGAAGGTGGTTTCCTCTTTTCACATTAATGAAGATATTGTTCTTCCTTCGTTGTGTCCGCGCCCTTCACATCCTAAGGAAATTAAGTTGCATTCCTTGGATGTCGTACGGGCTTTGCGGGTGTATTTGGTGGCTACAGACTCTTTTCGGAGTTCTGATACGTTGTTTGTTCTGACGGATGGTCCACGCAAAGGTTTGGCGGCCTCGTCGGCTACTGTCTCTCGTTGGATCAGGCAGACCGTGACTCATTCGTATTCTGTTCGGGGCAAAGTGCCTCCTTTTCCAGTCACGGCTCATTCTACCAGGGCTGTTAGCACTTCCTGGGCTTTTAGACACCAGGCCTCGGTGTCACAGGTGTGCAAGGCGGCTACTTGGGCCTCGGTGCACACATTCACTAAGTTTTATAAAGTTGATGTGTCCGCATCTTCGGATGCTGCTTTTGGCCGTAAAGTCTTACAGGCGGCAGTTTAGGCGCGTCTGGCGCCTCTTCAGAGGTTCTGTCGGGTACAGTTGTTGTCGTTTGCCCACCCCTCTTAATGACACAGCTTTGGGACATCCCCACATGTCAATGGAGAGCTGCGTCTGTCAGTGAACATAGGAGAAAAAGGGATTTTATTAAAACTTGCCGTAAATCCTTTTCTCTGAGTTCACTGACAGACGCAGCACCCGCCCCTCTGTGTTTTTTTCGGTACGGCTTGTTACGAACTGATGTACTGAGCAGAGTAGGGGGATTATATGGGAAAGAGAGGACAGCCCCCTGGGAGGGGCCAGCTTGCTTTCTTTGCCTAGTTAACTCCTAATAGGATCTGCATATAACTCACATGTCAACGGAGAGCTGCATCTGTCAGTGAACAAAGAGAAAAGGATTTTACGGTAAGTTTTAATAAAATCCCTTTTTCTTCTCCATTCATCTTCAGTGCTGAGAAAGGGAGTGAGGAATTTGTGTCCTCAGTCCCTTTCTCTGTCTCAAAGGGGGAGATGTCAGGGGTCTGTTTAGACCCCTGACATCTTACCAAAGCCCCCCCCCCACAGGGCTGAAAAAAAAATCAATAAATATTAAAATATTAAATTGCAAAAAAAATTATAAAAAATTAAGTTGTAAAAAAATAAATAAATAAATAAAAAACCACTGACACCAACACTGTCCACTGCCCCAACCCCTCCCCCTAAAAAGCATTGTAAAAACATTTAAAAACAAATGAAATTGTAAAAAAATCAATATGTAAAAATAAAAACTACTGACACCGTCCACTGCCCTACCGACACGTGCACTGCCCTACTGACAATGTCCACTGCCACAAAATAATAATAAACAATAAATCCATAAAAATAATAGATAAAATAATAAAAACAAAAAAAACACTGACACCGTCCACTGCTCTCCTGACACTGTCCACTACCCACCCCCAATCATTGTGAAAAACAAAAAATACAAAAATAAATTGTAAAAAATAATAAAAATAAAAAAATCCACTGCCTACACCATCCACTGGCCCCAAAAAAGCATTTTGAAAAAATGAAAAAAAAAATACAAAAAAATTAAATTGTAAAAAAAAAATAATAAAAAAGTATAATAAAATTAAAGAACTACTGACACTGTCCACTGCCTTACTGACACCATCCTGCACATACAATCCCTATTTAACATTACTACATTCTGCACTACTACTTCTACATGTAAGTCATCTCAGACTCTGTTAAACCACACCCCCTTTAAGCCACACCCAATATGTAGGGTAATTTAATCCACGCCCACATTTCACCACCGGGGGGGGGGTTGCAGTTTGTCACCTTCGCCCTGGGCACCGAATGACTTTGTCCTGGCACTGCAAATGCACGCCACACTTTTCACATACTTATTTGTAAAAAATGTTGAAAGCCATTTATCATTTTCTTTCCACTTCACAATTATGTGTTGGTGTGTCACATAAAATCCCAATAAAATACAATTACGTTTTTGGTTGTAACATGACAAAATGTGGAAAATTTTAAGTGGTGTGAATACTTTTTTAAGGCACTGTAGTCTATACTTGCTATCAAGCCTAGTTATCCACACAAAACTTTAATTTATCTCTCTCAAAAAGTCATAAAACAATGGACAAAAAAAAAAAATACAGTATCTCACAAAAGTGAGTACACCCCTCACATTTTTATAAATATTTTATTATATCTTTTCATGTGACAACACTGAAAAAATGACACTTTGCTACAATGTAAAACAGTGAGTGTACATCTTGTACAACAGTGTAAATTTGCTGTCCCCTCAAAATAACTCAACACACAACCATTAATGTCTAAACCACTGGTAACAAAAGTGAGTACACCCCTAAGAGAAAATGTCCAAATTGAGCCCAAATTGTTAATATTTTGTGTGGCCACCATTGTTTTCCAGCACTGCCTTAACCCTCTTGGGCATAGAGTTCACCAGAGCTTCACAGGTTGCCACTGGAGTCCTCTTCCACTCCTCCATGACGACATCATGGAGATGGTGGATGTTAGAGACCTTGCACTCCTCCACCTTCCATTTGAGGATGCCCCACAGATGCTCAATAGGGTCTAGGTATGAAGACATGCTTGGCCAGTCCATCACCTTTACCCTCAACTTCTTTGGCAAGGCAGAGGTCGTCTTGGATGTGTGTTTGGGGTCGTTATCATGTTGGAATACTGCCCTGCCAGTCTCAGAAGGGAGGGGATCATGCTCTGCTTCAGTATGTCACAGTACATGTTGGCATTCATGGTTCCCTCAATGAACTGTAGCTCCCCAGTGCTGACAGCACTCATGCAGCCCCAGACCATGACACTCCCACCACCATGCTTGACTGTAGGCAAGGCACACTTGTCTTCGTACTCCGCACCTAGTTGCCGCCACCCACACTTGACACCATCTGAACCAACTAAGTTTATCTTGGTCTCATCAGACCACAGGACATGGTTCCAGTAATCCATGTCCTTAGTCTGCTTGTGTTCAGCAAACTGTTTGCGGGCTTTCTTTAGAAGGGGCTTCCTTCTGGGATGACAGCCATGCAGACCAATTTGATGCAGCGTGCGGCGTATGGTCTAAGCACTAACAGGCTGACCCCCCACCCCTTCAACCTCTGCAGCAATACTGGCAGCACTCATACGTCTATTTTCCAAAGTCAACCTCTGGATATGATGCTGAGCATGTGCACTCAACTTCTTTGCTCGACCATGGCGAGGCCTGTTCTGAGTGGAACCTGTTCTGTTAAACCACTGTATGGTCTTGGCCACCATGCTGCAGCTCAGTTTCAGGGTCTTGGAAATCTTCTTATAGCCTAGGCCATCTTTATGTTGAGCAACAAATTTTTTTTCCAGATCCTCAGAGAGTTCTCAGAGTGAGAGAGTGAGAGCGATAACACCAAATTTATCACACCTGCTCCCCATTTACACATGAGACATTGCAACACTAACGAGTCACATGAAACCGGGGAGGGAAAATGGCTAATTGGGCCTAATTTGGACATTTTCACTTAAGGGTGTACTCACTTTTGTTGCCAGCTGTTTAGACATTAATGGCTGTGTTTTAAGTTATTTTGAGTGGACAGCACATTTACACTGTTATACAAGCTGTACACTCACTACTTTACATTGTAGCAAAGTGTACTTTCTTCAGTGTTGTCACATGAAAAGATATAATAAAATATTTATAAAAATGTGAGGGGGTGTACTCACTTTTGTGAGATACTGTATATATCTTTCAATAAATAATAATTATCTTACCTGCTGAGATGATTGTTAACAAAATACCAGTGCAAAGATGCCACATAATATCCCAATGATAGTTCCAGGTACAGGAAGTGCTCTTGGGTCCTTTCTATTAATATTCAATTGTTTTATAATCTGCCTTTTGTTCAGCATGAACTTTCTGCTATAACCGTTGCTCTTGATAATTGCATAATGTAGAGGTTAGTAGATAGTCATTAATCAATGCTTTTCAGTGAAACATTGTGGCATTGCTCGCAGGGTGCCTCAAGTATAGATTGGGATACTGTTACTGCACATGCACTGATTGCCCCATTCATTAAAAAAAAGTTTGCAGCGAGTCTTGATCTGTACCAAGCGTTTGAAAGATAGTATTTGTTTTTTTACATCAAAATCCTAAACTGAGCAAAAGATCAGGTTGTATGATTGCTGAGAGGCAAAATTAACCTTAAAGTGTTTGTAAAGGCAGATGTTTTTTTTTTATCTTAATACATTCTATGCATTAAGATAAAAAGCCTTCTGTGTGCAGCAGCTCCCCGAATACTTACCTGAGCCCATCACGATCCAGCGGTGTTGTACAAGAGACTCATTGGCTGAGACAGCAGCGAAGCGCCATTGGCTCCCATTGCTGTCAATCAAAGTCAGCGAGCCAATGAAGATGGGGGGGGCGGCTCCGTGTCTGAATGGACACAGGGAGCTGTGGTTAGGCTCAGGTGCCCCCATAGAAAGCTGTTTGCTGTGGGGGCACTCAACAGGAGGGAGGTGTCAGGAACACAGAAGAGGTAGTATAATATGTTTATTGTTATTAACAAAAAGAAACGAGACTTTAGTATCACTTTAACCATTAACCTTGCCTAAAAAAGACACATATTTATATTGGAAAGGGCAAGGGCACAGCTTTATTAAATTCCAACATAACAGTTTAACCAGTGCCAGTCACAGTTATCCTGCAAGAACACATGAACGGTAAATTGACATAGTCTAAATTTCCTGTCTTTATCATGAGTGCCGGACAGGCATTAGACTGACCCAATTTCCATTCGACGGCATAACCCATTATGGCGACATTAAACACTGGTAAGGTCAAACTGCCAATAAAGCTGTGACAACCATCCTTAAAGCAGTATTAAACCTAACAACAAAAATTGAATAAATGGCAGCTCACCAAGTCTTAGATGTGGTGGCTGTATTCGGTTTTTTTTTTAGGCTTTTTTCCTTTATTTTCACCTGGTGACCCAGTCAGTAAGTCTGTTGTTTTTCAACTATCTAAAACAGAGCAAGCTGTCCAGCAAAAGTAGCAGTTGGAGGGTTGAGACAAACCACTTAAAGTGTCACCACTGCCACATCCTGCTTCTCTATAATTCATCTAGTTCTACTCAAATCCAATAGAATAGAATCCTGATGCGGTGTCTACCCCAAACACTGAACCAATAATCTGAACAGAGACTGAAAGAATAGAGGCAAAACCGCATTCCTGAACTATAAAGAGTTAGACAAAATATTTTTATTATTAAAAAAATATATATCACAACACTTTATGACCTTCCACCAATAAAAATTACAGATCTGTCATTAAAAAGCCATCAAAGGGGTCCCGCACACATTTTTACCACAGCCTGACATTAGCTTGTTATGAGCAACCTGGCACCATGAATTATCTCTGTTTTTCTTATAGCAGGCTTTTTTTTTAAACTTCTATTTATATCTCTGTGATTAATTTATACAATCATTTTTGTTGTTTCAGCAGCAAATTACAGATGCAAAGTGTCTCTCTTCCTAGTTGTTAAAATTTGCAGGATCACAAGCATCTGTCATGTTCACACAATCTCATTTATTTATTTAATTATGTCATCAGTATTTTACATCCTCATCTTGGATCCTTGTGATCTTATTTCAGATACAGTTGTGCTCATAAGTTTACATACCCTGGCAGAATTTATGATTTCTTGGCCATTTTTCAGAGAATATGAATGATAACACAAAAACATTTCTTTCACTCATGGATAGTGTTTGGCTGAAGCCATTTATTATCAATCAACTGTGTTTACTCTTTTTAAATCATAATGACAACAGAAACTACCCAAATCACCCTGATCAAAAGTTTACATACTCTGGGGATTTTGGCCTGATAACATGCACACAAGTTGACACAAAGGGGTTTGAATGTCTATTAAAGGTAACCATCCTCACCTGTGATCTGTTTGCTTGTAATGAATGTGCGTGTATAAAAGGTCAATGAGTTTCTGGACTCCTAACAGACCCTTGCATCTTTCATCCAGTGCTGCACTGACGTTTCTGGATTCTGAGTTATGGGGAAAGCAAAATAATTGTCAAAGGATTTGCTGGAAAAGGTAGTTGAACTGTATAAAACAGGAAAGGGATATAAAAAGATATCCAAGGAATTGAGAACGCCAATCAGCAGTGTTCAAACTCTAATCAAGAAGTGGAAATGAGGGGTTCTGTTGAAACCGAAACCAAACCAATCAGGTAGACCAACTAAGATTTCAGCCGCAACTTCCAGGAAAATTGTTCGGGATGCAAAGAAAAACACACAAATAACTTCAGGTGAAATACAGGACTCTCTGAAAACATGTGGTGTGGCTGTTTCAAGATGCACAATAAGGAGGCACTTACTTAAGATGGGCAGCATGGTCGAGTCGCCAGAAGAAAGCCATTACTACCCAAATGCCACAAAGTATCCCGCTTACAATACGCCAAACAGCACAGAGACAAGCCTCAAACCTTCTGGCACAAAGTCATTTGGAGTGATGAGACCAAAATTGAGCTTTTTGGCCACAACCATAAATGCTACATTTGGAGAGGAGTCAACAAATCCTATGATGAAAGGTACACCATTCCTACTGTGAAACACGGAGGTGGATCGCTGATGTTTTGGGGATGTGTGAGCTACAAAGGCACAGGAAAATTGGTCAAAATTTATGGCAAGATGAATGCAGTATGTCATAAAAAAATACTGGAGGAACATTTGGATTCACGAGCCAGCAAGCTGCGCATGGGACTTACTTGGACATTTCAACATGATAATGATCCAAAAGCACAAGGCCAAGTCGACCTGTCATTGGCTACAGCAGAATAAAGTGAAGGTTCTGGATTGGTCATCTCAGTCTCCTGAACGCAATATTATTGAGCCGCTCTGGGGAAATTTCAAACATACAGTTCATGCAAGACAGCCCAAGAATTTCCAGGAACTGAAGGCTTTTTGCCAAGAGGAATGGACAGCTTTTCCATCTGAGAAGATAAAGAGCCTCATCCACAAATACCACAAAAGACTTCAAGCTGTTATTGATGTTAAAGGGGGCAATACACGGTATTAAGAACTGGGGTATGTAAACTTTTGATCAGGGTCATTTGGGTAGTTTCTGTTGTCATTATGAGTGAAAAAGAGTAAACACAGTTGATTGATAATAAATGGCTTCAGCCAAACACTAAGGTCCCTTTCACACTGGAGCGTTTTTCAGGCGCTTTTGGGCTAAAAATAGTGCCCTTATAGCGCTTGAAAAACATCCCCCATCCATCCCAGTGTGCCTGAGTGCTTTCACACTGGGGCGGTACGCTTGCAGGACGTTACAAAAAGTCCTGCAAGTAGCATCTTTGGGATGGTATGGTGAGCGGTGTTTACACCGCTCCTCCACCGCCCCTGCCATTGAAATCAATGGCAAGCACTTCCGAAGTGGTTGCACACCGCCTCGGAAGTGCAGTGCACTGCACATTTAACCCCTTTTTAACACCTTGTGGGGGGTTAAAATTGATGTGCTCCTGCCTGCATAGCGACGCCAAAGCACCACTATAACAGCAGAAAATCGCTGCTGAAACTAGCGGTGATTTACCGCTACCGCCCGCCCCAGTGTGAAAGTAGACTAACCATGAGTGAAAGAAAAGTTTTTGTGTTATAATTCATATTCTCTGAAAAATGGCCAAGAAATCATAATGTGGCAGATATTAGGGCACATCATGGGGCGCACAGTAGGGCACACAGTAGGGCACATCCCAGGGCATATTAGGCAGTACACAGCAGGGCACATCACAGGGCATGGGGCACACATCACAGGGCGTGGGGGAACAAAGTAGGGTATATCAAGGGGTACACAGCAAAGCACAGGGCACATCACGGGACATGGGGCACACAGTAGGGCACATCAGGGAGTACACAGCAGGGCGCTGAGCACAGCACAGGGCATGGGACACACAGTAGGGCACACAATAGACCACATCACAGGGCACACAGTAGGGAATATCATGAGTCACAGGGCATATTAGGCGGTATACAGCAGGGCACATCACAGGGCATGGGGCACACAGCAGGGTTCGTCAGGGGGTACACAGCAGAGCACGGGGCACATTACAGGGCATGTGGCACACAGTAGGACACATCAGGAAGCACAAAGCATATCACAGGGCACGGAGCACATCACAGGGCAATGGGCACATTACGGGGCACACAGTAGGTCACATCACAGGGCACATCAGGTGGTACACAGCTGGGCATGGGGCACATTACAGGGCATGGGGCACATCACGGGGCACATCATAGAGCACACAGTAGGGCACATTAGGGGTACACAGCAGGGCGCAAGGCACATCACAGGGCATGGGGCACATAGTGGGGCACATCACAGGCCATGGGGCATGCAGTAGGGCAAAAAGCAGGGCACAAAGCAGAACACAGGGCACACAGCAGAGTACATTGCTGCTGGAGTGTCCCAGCACTGGGATCCTCCAGACTCAGCATGGTATCTCTCAGGGCAGCCATCATAAATTTTGAGGCCTCTTACACAGCTTTAGGCCTGAGCCCCCCCAGGTCTGACCACCAACATTCCCCAGGGCCCATCCACTGGCCATCCCACTAAATCTGCCCACTGGCCAGTGGTGTACACATGTTGCAGGTGCAGCCGAAATTATACACCCTGTCACGCTTACCAGGTGTAGCCCGCCAAGCATGAACAATTCAAGTGAATGGGGCTGCTCTGCATGTACCCTGCAACTGTGTACAATGCATGCTGTTGCAGCATGCTACTGTGGGATCCAAGGGGTTAAAGCAGGTGGTAAAAAGGCAATAAAATGCCTCCTCACTGCCTGCTTTAGCCCCTTGGTCGCTGTGCTGCACAAGATTGTAGGGTGCTTGCATGCTTGGCAGGCGATATACCTATTAAGTGCAACAGGGTATACAATTCCTGTTGCAACATAGATACAGCCCTGGCCACTGTAGTGGGGTGCAGTTAGGGGGGGGGCGGTAAAAACAGGGCTCATCAATGGGGTTTTACCACCCCCAGACTGCAAATGCAAACAAGTCCTTACTGTCCTGAGCCCCCTATCATAGTTGCCTTTTAGGGGATGCCGTGGGAGGAGGACAGAGAGGGATGCAGTGCGACAAGGACAGAGAGGGACGCAGTGCAATGAGTACAGAGAGGGACGTAGTGCGACAAGGACAGATAGGGACACAGTGTGACGTGGACAGAGAGGGACGCCGGGGACAGAGAGGGACGATGAGGACAGAGAGGGATGCTCATGACAGAGAGGGTCACTGGGGACAGAGAGGAATGCCATGCGGACGAGGACAGAGAGAGACACTTTGCAGACGAAGGCAGAGAAGCACTGTGTAGTCGGGGACAGAAAGGGACGCGAATTTGCACAGGAGCCCTGTGCGTCTTTTGGTCCATTTCAGGTCCGAATTCAGCCAAAACTTCGGGCACAAAGCAAGTAAGTATACCATGTTTATTATTTTAGGAAAAAAATAATTAAGCCTAACAGCTCTAAGTTCCTTCATGTGTAGAGTTGAGCATTCATTTCTTTCTATAATAATAAAAAAATATATAAATCCTCTCTTCTATTTACATTTAAATGCAAACTTTCCATCCACTTTTAACCCCTTTGGTTCAAAATTTACAACCCATGGACTTTTTTCACTTCCTGCACAAATGTCCTTTATGTGTTTTTCTATCCAGACCCTCAAACTTCTATTTGTTCTACCTACTGTATATTTTTGAATCCACAAAGACATGTTAGATGGTGGACCACCCTAACAGTTGAACAATTTATAACTCCGTCAATCCTTTGTTCCTTTCATTCTCCCCATTTAAGAAAGTATCACCTACTTCCACATACCTACAAAGCAGGCAGTCACCACATCTAAATATGTCTTTCAAAATACTTTTCTTTTTACTTTTCCAGCTCCAAACTCACTTTTAACTGAAGCATTATGCAAATTCACACCTCTCTTAGCAGTTCCTGCTGGATAAAGTCCCACATTTTCTTTTATCAGAAGATAAAACAAAAGAACATACCATGCAAAATCTTTGTAAGTCCGTTCCATTGGACAGTAAACAGCGTCACTCCTTTTGACTTTATTTTCTTTTGGGCGATATGTCTATTAACAGTGTAAGTCTCCGAGGGATGTGGAATTGGGTGAAGATCTCTTCATATCTGTAGGCATTTCAAGTAAGATGATCTCTCCAATGTTATTTATATGGACACCTTCACCTTAAAAATACCTTTTTCTTCCAAAAGTATTTTCTTGCTGAGCATCATGAAATACTGGCTATCACCACAGAAAAAGACACATGTAATGAAAATAAGAAACCATATAGTTGGACTATAAAAATCCATCCCAGGGGAAATAATGTCTCCAAGATTCAAATAATGGTTAGCATCATGTGTCTCACCATTTATAAAAAAAAAAATAAAACAGTCTTGTTGAGATCTTTGTTCAAAAATGTTCTTCTGCTCTAGGAATTATAGTTAGAATTTAAATGGTTGCTATAGTAACAGATGGTGAAATCGCCAGGTTCAATTATTTTGACCCCTCTAGTTCACATTTTGTGTGCTCTGATTGTGACTGTAGAACAATCTTCTTCCAAGCCAAGCACAGCTCAGTTTATGAGAACCATGGATGCTAGAGGTAGACTAGATAGAGATCACACTGAGATCTAAAAATGTCACCCCATGTCAAATTTTCACTAATCACTGGATTAAAAACAGTGGCGTCTGGTGAAATTTGAGGAGGGGGGGTGCCAGACCCCTCCCTTCCTTTTTGACCCCTCCCACTTCTCATATGCCACACTCCTTATATATTCCACCCATTGTGTCAGGAGTATACAGCCACCGATAGGGGTATATACAGCACCACAGATAGGGGTATATAAGCATCACAGATAGGGGTATATACAGCATCACAGATAGGGGTATATACTGCACCATAGATAGGTATATACAGCACCACATATATGTATATACTGCACCATAGATAGGTATGTACAACATCACAGATAGGAATATACAGCACCACAGATAGATATATACAGCACCACAGATAGATATATACAGCCCCACAGATAGATATATACAGCCCCACAGATAGATATATACAGCACCATAGATAGGGATATACAGCACCATAGATAGGGGTATACAGCCCCACAGATAGATATATACAGCACCACAGATAGGGGTATATACAGCACCACAGACAGATATATACAGCACCACAGATAGGGATATACAGCCCCATAGATACATATATACAGCCCCACAGATAGATATATACAGCCCCACAGATAGATATATACAGCCCCACAGATACGTATATACTGCACCATAGATAGGTATGTACAGCATCACAGATAGGAATATACAGCACCACAGATAGATATATACAGCACCATAGATAGGTATATACAGCCCCACAGATAGATATATACAGCACCACAGATAGGAGTATATACAGCACAGCAGATAGATATATACAGCCCCACAGATAGATATATACAGCACCACAGATAGATATATACAGCTCCACAAATAGGTATAAACTGCACCATAGATAGGGATATACAGCACCATAGATAGGGGTATACAGCCCCACAGATAGGGGTATATACAGCACCACAGATAGGGGTATATACAGCACCACAGACAGATATATACAGCACCACAGATAGGGATATACAGCCCCATAGATACATATATACAGCCCCACAGATAGATATATACAGCCCCACAGATACATATATACAGCCCCACAGATATGTATATACTGCACCATAGATAGGTATGAACAGCATCACAGATAGGAATATACAGCACCACAGATAGATATATACAACACCACAGATAGATATATACAGCCCCACAGGTAGATGTATACAGCACCACATTTTGACCCCTCTAGTTCACATTTTGTGTGCTCTGTGACTGTGACTCTGTGACTGTAGAACAATCTTCTTCCAAGCCAAGCACAGCTCTGTCTATGAGAGCCATGGATGATAGAGGTAGACTAGATAGAGATCACACTAGATCTAAAAATGTCACCCCATGTCAAATTTTCACTAATCACTGGATTAAAAACAGTGGCGTCTGGTGAAATTTTAGGATGGGGGGTTGCAGACCCCGCCCCTTCCTTTTTGACCCCTCCCACTTCTCATATGCCACACTCCTTATATAGTCCACCCATTGTGTCAGGAGTATACAGTCACCGATAGGGGTATATACAGCACCACAGATAGGGGTATATACAGCATCACAGAGAGGGGTATATACAGCATCACAGATAGGGGTATATACTGCACCATAGATAGGTATATACTGCACCATAGATAGATATATACAGCACCACATATATGTATATACTGCACCATAGATAGATATATACAGCACCACATATATGTATATACTGCACCATAGATTGGTATATACTGCACCATAGATAGATATATACAGCACCACAGATATGTATGTACTGCACCATAGATAGGTATGTACAGCATCACAGATAGGAATATACAGCACCACAGATAGATATATACAGCACCACAGATAGATATATACAGCCCCACAGATAGATATATACAGCCCCACAGATAGGTATAAACTGCACCATAGATAGGGATATACAGCACCATAGATAGGGGTATACAGCCCCACAGATAGATATATACAGCACCACAGATAGGGGTATATACAGCACCACAGACAGATATATATACAGCACCACAGATAGGGATATGCAGCCCCATAGATACATATATACAGCCCCACAGATAGATATATACAGCCCCACAGACAGATATATACAGCCCCACAGATATATACAGCACCACAGATAGGTATATACAGCCCCACGGACAGATAAATACAGCACCACAGATAGATATGTACAGCACCATAGATAGGTATATACAGCCCCACAGATAGATATATACAGCACCACAGATAGGAGTATATACAGCACAGCAGATAGATATATACAGCCCCACAGATAGATATATACAGCACCACAGATAGATATATACAGCTCCACAGATAGGTATAAACTTCACCATAGATAGGGATATACAGCACCATAGATAGGGGTATACAGCCCCACAGATAGATATATACAGCACCACAGATAGGGGTATATACAGCACCACAGACAGATATATACAGCACCACAGATAGGGATATACAGCCCCATAGATACATATATACAGCCCCACAGATAGATATATACAGCCCCACAGATACATATATACAGCCCCACAGATATGTATATACTGCACCATAGATAGGTATGTACAGCATCACAGATAGGAATATACAGCACCACAGATAGATATATACAGCACCACAGATACATACAGCACCACAGATAGGTATAAACTGCACCATAGATAGGGATATACAGCACCATAGATAGGGGTATACAGCACCCCAGATAGGGGTATATACAGCACCACAGACAGATATATACAGCACCACAGATAGGGGTATATACAGCACCACAGACAGATATATACAGCACCACAGATAGGGATATACAGCCCCATAGATACATATATACAGCCCCACAGATAGATATATACAGCCCTACAGACAGATATATACAGCCCCACAGATATATACAGCCCCACAGATAGGTATATACAGCCCCACGGACAGATATATACAGCACCACAGATAGGTATATACAGCCCCACAGATAGATATATACAGCACCATAGATTGATATATACAGCACCACAGATAGATATATACAGCACCACAGATAGATATATACAGCTCCAAAGATAGGTATACACTGCACCATAGATAGGGATATACAGCACCATCGATAGGGGGTATACAGCCCCACAGATAGATATACAGTATACAGCACCACAGATAGTGGTATATACAGCAACACAGATATGGATATACAGCCCCGTAGATACATATATACAGCCCCACAGATAGATATATACAGCACCACAGAGAGATATATACAGCCCCACAGAGAGATACATTATCTCACAAAAGTGAATACACCCCTCACCTTTTTGTAAATATTTTATGTTTTCATGTGACAACACTGAGAAATTACACTTTGCTACAATGTAAAGTAGTGAGTGTACAGCTTGTATAACTGTGTAAATTTGCTGTCCCCTCAAAATAACTCAACACACAGCCATTAATGTCCAAACCGCTGACAACAAAAGTGAGTACAACCCTAAGTGAAAATGTCCAAACAGATAGATATATACTGCACCATTTATAGGGGTATACTGCCAACCCCCCTCCCCCCCCCCCACCGCTGCAGGGCTTGCGGCGCTGACAGTACCCCCCCCGGGTAGTGGGGACACCAAAGTCCCGCACTTACCCCATCTAGGAGCGGGCAGCAGACAGTGTCCGCTGAGAGGGGTGTGATGTTGGGCAAGCGGCTGTGCTTCAGCCCTGCATCCCCCTCTTCCTTCGACGAGAAAGGCGTCCAATAGGATTTCCTGTCTTCTCCACCAATCGAGAAACTGGTAACAATGGTTTAGTGTTAGAAAGGCAAATGTTAATTTGCCTTTCTAAGGGCTTGCGGCAGCATGCTTTGCGCCACAAGCCACACTTTATTGAAGCCTATTAGAGCCTGAGGCTCTAATGGGATTCTTCAAAACCCCCCGCCGCAGTAATTCATGCCTCCAAAGGGCTGGCCGCAATAATTACGGGGTGGTCGGGGGCGGCATAGAGGGGGTGGTGAGGACAGAGGGCGCGCCCTTAATGATCGGGCCACTACTGATTAAGAATTTCTTCAGGAATTGGCTACCGCCAGGCTATTTGCAGAGTGGTAAGGCAGGCACTGAGATGGGTTCTACATGCATTGGTGTGACGCCATGCCATTCATTCTGAATGTCATCCCAAGCACCATGCTCACAGATGTGGGTTGCAGTATGCTGCCAAATATTGTACATAGACATTTTTAGGTGTGTGCTAGTGTATTAGGCAGCCCATGCAAATGAATAGGCTGCCTAAATGCAGCACATGTTAGTATGTGCTGCATAAAACACATTAGCATGTGAGTGCATACGCACTGCAGCAATAAGTCTCATCACAAACACAACACTCCCCGTACAACATAAGTAACAGCATACACGGTGTACATATACCATAGGTGTGCGTAGCCTATTGCATTAGGGTGTGCACCCCAAAGTGCAAACACACATGTTTTTCTCTCTAGCCTCAGCTGCACGGGACAGGGAATGAATGGGAAATGTTCTGTGCTAAGCAGCTTTGTGTTCATTCACAAACGGAAGCATAGTAAATGCTATATACTATGCTTCGCTTATGCATGAACACAGTGAGTGTGTTCTCTATGTTAATTAAAAAAAGGAAGGCACATATTTACTAGCCCCTTCCCCCGCTCTCCATACTGAAACATCCCCCCGCAGCAGCCAGAGAGAGGAGGAGGGAAGCCAGCAGCACTGGGGGGGGGGGGGGGGAAGCCAGGGCAGTACGGAGAATCGGTACCATGCATATTGATTAGGGTGAACCAGGTGTGCCTATGGTGCATACTATAAACCATTTGGGCTCTACCTTTTCAAGGCCAAAACCTAAAAAATAGCTGGAAATCTTGCAGGACTCCCTGTATGGGGTAAATGCATATTTAAGGATCAATGGTCACTTTTTCAAGGAAATGAATGCACAAGCTCCCCACTTTGGGGATGTGCATTAAAAATTTAGCACTGCTTTTCAATCTATTCACTTTAAAGGCTAAGTTCACTTTTTGGGAAAAAATAATAAATGTATATATTTTTGCAGAAAAGGGTGCAGTTATTAGATGTGATAGCTGCATTCATTGCAAAGCATTTCATCTGTGATCAGTGGATCATGGGTGCAATATCAGGCTCCTGCAAACAAGTCCTATAGCTTTCAGCCCGTGCCTCTGTATGGGCTGTCAGTTTGAAAGCTGCATGGCTTGTAAATTAATTATGAGTGAGCTCACCAGCGTCTTCGCAGTTCATTGAGAACTTCAAGCCATCTGCTGCAGTGGCAGACAGGACTTGTGATCTCTTCATTCACAGATTCCTGTGAATGAATGATGTGACTGTATAGGTGGAGCCTTGAATAGCACCGCTGTTTTCAAAATGTGACAGCGGGTGCGGGGGAGAGGATCCCTTGCCCACTGTCACAGATGGTGGGTTGGTTGAGAAGGACATGTACTAGAGCGTGTTACACCCTAAATATGGGTATAATGCGTAAGGCTGACCATACATTATACAATTCTCTTGCACAATTTTCCTTTAGATTTACCAAAATCATATAATATGAGGTCAAAACTAAACCCTTTCCATTTGTATGCAATCAGGAAGGCCCTTACATTACAAAGTTGAAGGTAAATCAAAAGGAAATTGAATAAGAAAATTGTATAATGTATGGCCAGCTTAACATGCTCCAAAAGGTGAACTTATCCTTTAAGGTCTTGGAGATCAGTGCTTTTCTGCATTTGAAAGCTGCCAATCTCTGCAAGGGCAGACACAAAACAATTGTTTTCTATGTGCCCTGTTCACACTTAAACTCAGCCTTCAGGTGAGTTGTGATGCATTGTGCACATCTACAACATGCCAGAAATTTTCTGCCTCATCCTGCTTTAAAAGCGCAAGGCACCGCTGTCCAGAACAAAGATTTCCTGCACTGTAAAACGTGGCATTTTACCTGCAGGTAGTGTGAATTGTAGACTATAACTGCACATTGTGAATCATAAGACTATTTAGCCCATATGTTTGAGCATTTATCATATCATGGTGACATTTTTTACTAATAAAATGATCTTGTTTAAACTTTGATTGATTCCTTGGCCTCACCTACCCACCTCATTTAACCACGTGCTTACTGGGCACTTAAACCCCCCTCCTGCCCAGACCAATGTTTGGCTTTCAGCGCTGTCGCATTTTGAATGAGAATTGCGCATTCGTGCGACGTTGTACCCATACTAAATTTATATCATTTTATATATCATTTTATATCATCACAAATAGAGTTTTCTTTTGGTGGTATTTGATCACCTCTGTGTCATTTCTGATCGCCGCTATAAACAAACAAAGAGCGATGATTTTGAAAAAAGAACAATATTTTTAACTTTTTGCTATAATAAATATTGAAAAAAAAAAAAATTCAACGGTTTTGGCCGATATATATTCTTCTACATATTTTTGGTAAAAAAAATAGCAATCGGCGTATATTGATTGGTTTGCGCAAAAGTTATCGCGTCTACAGACTATGGGAATTAAATTATGGCGTTTTTATTAATTTATTTATTTTTTACTAGTAATGGCGTCGATCTGCGATTTTTATCGGGACTGCGATATTGGGGCGGACATGTCGGACATGTCCGCCCCAGCTGAAAAAAACGCCCAAATGCCTCTAAACGTCTGTTTACCAGCAGCAGTGTAAATGAGGCCATATGTTGTGTGCACTGCCATACATCATACACTTTCCATTCAGAGCTAATAGCATGGAGGCTGTAGTATTTACTGTATATACAGCCCTCTCTTCCAGTGTTCTACATGCAGCCAAGACAAGGGCCCTGGGAACACGTTGATAGAGTCCAGGAATGTGGACATACCATGGCTTTGACCTATAGAATGCATCAGCGGGAGGGATTTTCCCATCAATATTACTTACTGACATGCATAGCTCTGCGTTGTCTACCATTTTTTATTATACTGCTGCTATATATGGTCACATGTCAAAAATATATTCATGTGTAAAGTTACTGAAAGGTCCATATACCCCCATCACCTAGAGGCATGGGTGCTCAACCTGTGGCCCTCCAGCTGTTGCGGAACTATAGAAAAAGAAATGGGAAAATACTGCACAAATCTGGTTGAATTGAAGCTGCCAGCACAAAAATTGACTAGATAAAGCAATAAAGTAGGTAATAGTGCAGCACTAAAATTTCAGCAAAAATTAAAAAATAAACATACATATATATATATATATATATATATATATATATATATATATCATAAGAAAAAACACCAAATAATGAAGGACATATATTGATGTCCCTATAGTGTGACTATACTTTCATCACGGTGGAGGTCACATTTTTGGGATTTTGGAGTGTTTTTCTGGGTTCAGGTGTTACACCCTCTAGCTTATGTTACTCAGCGGGCGTATGCCCCTCTGAGTCCAGTCTATCTGGTAAGCCCCTGTACGAACCGGTGAAGAGATCTGTGAACACAAGCTGCATTTCCCTGCTATATTCAACCTGCTTTTCACAACCATGGACTATTTATGAACGTTTTTCATTTACTAATATATTTCCACTCATTATGGTTATAATATTTCTCTGATTTGTATCTGTTATATGCACTTTAACTTGCATTTTAATTATATCCCTGCACTTTTTGCACATTGTTAAAACATCAATTAAAAGTATAGTCACACTATAGGGACGTCAATATATGTCCTTCATTATTTGGTGGTTTTTCTTATACTATATATATTTTTATGTTTATTTTTTAATTTTTGCTGAAATTTTAGCGCTGCACTATTACCTACTTTGTTGTGGAACTATCAGCAGGGCCGCGATCAGGGGGGTACAGGCAGTACTGCTGTAAGGAACCTGAGTGTCTCAAGGGGCCCGGCACCTGGCCGCCTCTCCCTAGACACTACAAGCCAGGGCTGGACCTCCTCTCCTGCACCACCGCCACCTAATTTCTCCCTCTCCTATAAGCTTATGGTCACTTCTATGACCATACGCTTATATCAGAATTGTGCAGCAGACTCTGCTGAACAATTCTATAACTCTGATCAGCGGATGAGGATCCGCTGATCAGAGTTATTAATCCTAAAAATGAGCGAAGTTGGGGCTTGGGGGGCTTGTTATACATATGTTTACTAACCCCCCTGTAGTACAGTGGGCGCAAGCAGCGATTACTAAGATCGCTGCTATATGTCCCACTGACAGCTGATCATGGTAAACCACGAGTGTTACTATGTATCAGTCTGTCATTTTATCAGTGAATGAGAAATTCCTCATTCATTGAAGTAAAGTGCTGCAGAGAAAAGGGACAATCTCCAGTCCCTTTCTCTGTCTCAAAATAAGAGATATGGGGGTCTTTTTAGAACTCTGACATCTCACCAAAGACCCCCACCAAAAAAAAAAAATCAAAAAACTGTAAAAAATGTAAAAAAAGAAAAAAAAAAAAACACAAACATAGTAAGACCCCTCAGGTTCTGCATGGGATAATCACTCAGTCTGTTTGCTAATATTGATCAATTACCTGTTGATTCTGCCAGTTCCCCATTAAGCAAGTCAGTGCTGTTGTCCAATTGACGACACTGTCTATCTGCTATTCCAACAAAGAAATCCCGTCATCTGTGCAGGGACAGGTTTGTGGTCACATGATCACACATTAAACATATAAAAAAGTGCTGTGAAAGTCGATTTTTGTGTACATTATAGTGGTTGTCAAGTCATGACAACCACTTTAAACTACAGGTAAGCCTACAATAAGGCTTACCTGTAGGTCCAGGAAATATCTCCTAAACCTGTACGGTTTAGGAGATATCCCCTGTATCTGCATGTGCCAACGTCATCAACACATGCGCACTGAAGAATCGGCACCCGGGGTAGCCCAGGGTGCCGCTTCTTCTTTATTCGTGCCGTAAATGATGGCTCCCGTTCGCATGCGCGGGAGTGACGTCAGCGCGGCTCCGCCAATCACATCGCTGGAGCCCGCACTGTGATTGGACGGAGCCGCAGACCCGGAAGAGCGATGTCGCCGGTCACAGCGGTGTGCCGAGACCGCTGCAACAGCTTCGTTCCGAAGTAAGTGTTTCATAATGAGCTAGTATACTAGCTCATTATGCTTTTGCTTTGCATGTTTATTTTTTTTTTGTGGGGGTGTGGGGCTGCTTTACAACCACTTTAATGAAAACAATTCTAAAAGATAAATTAGAAAAAAAAAGACCCCTCAGGCCCCCACCCAAAAAAAACGAATAACTGTAAAAAAATGTAAAACGTAAAGGAAAAAAACAAAAAATACAAACATAGTAAGACCCCCCAGGTCCGTCACTCATCCCACCAAGGTGACGCCCCCCCCCTCCCACTCAGTTGTAAGAGTTGTCAAAATAAAAGTATGTGCACCGAAGCCAGTGGGCCCTGGGGGATGTTGGTGGTCAGGCCCAGGGGGGCCCAGGCCTGAAGCTGTGCAAGGGGCCCCAAAATTTCTGATGGCTGTCCCTGACTATAAGTCCCAGCATGCCTCTGCCTTTGGGAGTCATGCTTGAAACTGCCAGCCTTACAATGAGCACACATGACCTAGGGAAAAAATAACCCAAGTCGGCCGTTAGAGTTTTCCCTAGGATCTGTCAGATAGGTGTGTGTTTAGATGCAAACCCACCAATAGACATCATTATCATTAATGGATCTTGCCATAATCATCAAAAAATCTAGTCTCTAGTGTGCACTTGTCTAATCTCGTGTTTTGTGAAATATGATGGCCTTGGGAACTTAGTTTCTTGTTACTGCTCACTGTCACTATGCATATTACATTTCCTTATATGTATGTTAGGCACTTGCAAGAAGTAGGTTTACCAGCAAAAAAGAAAAGCGAAGTGCTTGAGCAAGTCAAAAGAATATATTATTAACGCTACATTTATCCTCTGGCATTGGGTTACCTTAGACAACAGTAAGCTTCAGAATGCGCACTAATCTACCTGGCTGTTAATTTATCACAAAAGAGGCCAGTCCAGGTTGGATTTCAAGGCTGATCACTACAAATGTATTACACCAGTGAAAAGCAAGAGAGTTGCTGTTGGGGTCATGTTCAAACTGCATCATTTAGATGCTGCTCAATATCATATTTTATGTATACAGTAGGTTTAAGGTGAACTCAAGGCAGCTATTAAACAAAAACATTTAAACTAGTTAAGTATTCCTTGACAAACATAAATTTATTTTAGGCACTTATATAGTGCTGTTTAATTTACACAGCACTTTACATATACTTTGTGCATTCACATCAGTCCCTACCTTCAAGGAGCTTACAATCTAAGGTCCCTAACTCACATGCATGCATACACATACTAGGGCCAATTTTAATTGTAGTCTAAACCTATCAGCATGTCTTTGGAGTAGGAAGAACCGGAGTACCTGGAGGAAACTCACACAGGCACAGGGAGAACATGCAGACTCCAGGCAGGCAGTGTCGTGGTTGGGATTCAAACCAGCAACCCTTTTGCTGCTAGGCCAGAGGTTCTCAACTCTGGTCCTCGGGACCCACTAACAGGTCAGGTTTGCAGGATAACTGAATTGCATCACAGGTAATATCTTTTGCTGCTCAGTGATTGCAGTATTCTAGTCTGCATCTCCCCAAGGTAATACTTAAAATTTGGCCTCTTAGTGGGTACCGAGGACCAGAGTTGAGAACCACTGTGCTAGGCGAAAGTGCTATCCACTACACCACCGTACTGCCCATGTACTTTTTGTCCCAATAGTAGCCACATGTAAACTTGTTTACAGCAGCACTCAGACCGGAAGATGAGCCTTTGCTATTTTGCTAAAAATAAATTCAAAAATAATCTGTGCTAGGTTTTTATGCTTATTTTAAATATAAAGAATAAAACTGCCGCTGTGCAATTGTGATACCAATCGTGTCAAAAGTTAAAGTATTTAAAGCAGAGCTAAATTCACCTAAAAAGGTGATGACCACCTCTCAAATAAAATTAAATACAAAACCAATTCATATAGAAATATAGTGCAAAAAGTTATTATAGACATGGAACATGTGCAAAATCAAAGTGCAAGTGCAACCACAAATAAATTTATAACAGTCCAAAAAAAATAGTGTATAAAACAGCAACAGTTCATATGTTGACTCGATGTGCATTCAAGTCGCTGTTATCCAAGTGCTTCCATCGCTGTACACCACCACTAAGTCTAGGTTCACACCTATGCGTTTTTTACTGCATTTTGCAGTTTGCAGAAACGCACTACAGTCCATTTAACATGGTTTCCTATGGATGTAGTTCACATTTGTGTGTTTTGTAGAGTTGCGTTTTTTGGAAAGGGTCGGGGACTTTTTTTTTCTCACTGCAGTTTGCATTTTGCATGCAATAGACTTCAATGGAGCTGCACCAGAAATGCAAGTGTTGCTTTTTTGATGGGTTTTTACCGCGATTTGCATTTTGCGTTTTTAAATCTGCCCAGCTAAAAATCCCACCCCCCAAAATAAAACATAGAGAAAAAACGCAAATTGCGTCAAAATCGCGGTAAAACCTGGGAAAAGAGAGCAGAAAGCGCAGCAGCATAGGTGTTAATCTAGACTCGGTTCATACCTATGAATTTTTACTGCGTTTTGCCATTTGCAGAAACGCACTACAGTCCATTTAACATGGTTTCATATGGATGTAGTTCACATTTATGCGTTTTGCGGCATTACGTTTTTTGGAAAGGGTCGGGGACTTTTTTACTCCCCGCAGTTTGCATTTTGCATGCAATAGACTTCAATGGAGCTGCACCAGAAATGCAAGTGTTGCTTTTTTGATGCATTTTAACTACGATTTGCATTTTGCATTTTTAAATCTGACCAACAACAGATCCCCCCCCCCCCCAAAAAAAATAGAAAAAACGCAGATCGTGGCAAAATCACTGTAAAACACACACTAAAAACCGGGAAAAGAATGCAGACAGCGCAGCGGCATAGGTGCGAATCTAGACTCGGTTCACACCTATGCATTTTTTACTGAGTTTTGCCATGTTGCGTTTTTTGGAAAGGGGACTTTTTTACTCCCTGCAGTTTGCATGAAATAGACTTCAATGGAGCTGCACCAGAAACATTGTTGTGAACACAAAGACCACGTCGAGGTAACTTCAGATAAAG